>DF239777.1:0-163319 GCA_000507305.1 Breviolum minutum Mf 1.05b.01
CCCCCCCCCCCAATGCCACATAAAATCCACCAGAAATCGCCGGCCTTTAGGGAATCCTAGCAAGCTACCCCAAAGCTACCCCTGGAAACCGGAGGAATAAGGGGTTAATAATGAGGCCTTATGAAAGGAAATTGGATGGTTAATAACCCCTCATTAAACCCTTGTTGTTGCTAGGGCCGCTAGGGGTAGTTTTTGAGAGGGGAGTAGCCAGGATTCCCTGAATATAAGGGTCTTATTTCAATCTGGGAGTTGAAAAAAGAGTCCAGAAACTGAAAGTTTGACGACAACAACAACAACAACAACAACAACAACAACAACAACAACAACAACCCCATATGATCCATGGGGCTGGTATATTCACCTACATGTTCATGTTTTGTTTCTATGCTTTTCATGGTTTATTTTTATGGTTGACAACTTGACAACTGGTGGATATCACGAACAAGCTGGCTGTAAAATATCATGAACAGCCAGCGAATTGATTGTAACATTGATAACAATATAGTCTAGTATGAGGCAGTATGAGGCAAGGAACCCCCCAACAAAAAAACTTGTTTTGACATTTAAAAATAGGATCGTTTTAGGACAGTGACAGGCAATGCCCGAAAATGCATTCGTGACCAACCCAACGTTTGGGGATAAAGTTTGGTCACGAATTGAACCACCTGGTTGGTGTGCTTTTGTTGATGGTATATTTTGGGGTGAAATTTCTTTAGTGAAAATTCATGAACTGGATATTCATTCAGGGGTTATGAAAAATGACACCAACCCACTCCTCATGCATTACAGCATTTGTTTGAGGGAAAACCCATGAAAACCCTTTTCAAAAACTGCCAACAACATTTGCTGATTGTTTGATCTCCCCCCGAAATGGTAATTTAATGATCCCTGACGATCCCAAGGAGGAGTTGGTTTACGTAGAGGGCCGTGGACAGCCAAGTTTGCTGAGACATCACCGACAAAAGTAGAGGGGTTAGCCTCGGTGGTTGCTTCAGAATATGTTACATGTCTTTGTAGAAGCCAGGGTATTATATTAATTACCCGGCAAAAACTATTCAAATTGGTGCAACAGCTTCTACCAAATCTGAACCACCCCCACCCCCCAAAAAAAAAACATACCTGGGACTTCCAAGAGGTGCTGAATGGATGATACGGGGTGTCAAAAACCATGCCTTAGGGTTCAAACAGCACCCAAACTGCAAGAGGATGGTATTCCAAGCCTTTCTTTTTCGCCAAACCAAGAAACAGCAATCCACTGACGGCCAACTCTGTAAACATCTCCTGCGACATCGAGGGGTCCCGGGAAGGTTGAGTTGAGCAACAAAAAGAAACAAACAAATGAGCAAAGCAAATCATTTTGGGGCAATTTTGCCTAGAAATTCCGAAACCGGAACTGTTTGGACATCGTGGTGGGATTCCCTTACTTCACCATATCCACTGGCTTTTTTGGGGGGGGACCAAAAAATATGCATGAAGAATTGGATGTGGAGTTTCGGTTCCCACAGGATTTTTTTTTCAGGCAAATCCGTGAACGGTTATATAACAAAAACACGAAACAATCTTCACTCAAAACGGCCATTGGACTGTAGTTGCTGAATTTCTCGCAGTTGTTTCCAGCCCCGAAAATTCGTCAAAATCATCTGCTTGACTCAAAACCAGCAGCACCCAATCAAAAAACGCGGGCGTCTCAAGGGCGAACCAAAAACATGTTTAGTTTAGTGAACGCGCAAACACACATGTATTTCTATACCACATGTTTGAACAGGTGGGGTATGTCGACCCGAATCTCGGGGACCCGAAAAATTGAGCTGGATCTTCCAAACCTAAACCTGTCACCAAATATTTTGTTCGGTCATACCCATCTTGAGATTTAACATTGCCTCGTCATCCAAAACACACCTCATCCCCAATGTCCACATAGTATAAGGAAAACTATGCATTAAGAATGGGAAGAAATATTCTTTTTAACAAGGTGTTATCTTTTGCATCAAGCAACAAAACAACAAAACCCAATAGCAATGTTGCCCACTCTTCAATACATCAAGGAATTGAATGAAATTGACAGATTCTAAGAAAATTGAAACAGACCCCTGGAACAGACCCCAGGTAAGTACCCCAAAATACAAAATATGAAAGGATTTCCTTCACAAACAGGGAGTTGAGGGTCTGGGGTCTGTTCCAGAGGCCATATCTTGTTACCGGAAAAAAAAACTGTGTAAAAGAGTTGCCCGGAATCCGACTGGCCTCATACTATACCATATTGTTACCAATGTCACAATCAATTCGGTGGCTGTTCATGATACTTCAAGTGTACTCTACAGCCAGCTGGTTCGTGATATCCCCCAGTGGTCAAGTTGTTGTTGTTGTTGTTGTTGTTGTTGTTGTTGTTGTTGTTGTTGTTGTTGTTGTTGTTGTTGTTGTTGTTGTCGTTGTTGTCGTTGTTGTCGTTGTTGTCGTCGTTGTCGTCGTTGTCGTCGTGGTCGTGGTCGTTGTCGTTGTCGTTGTCGTTGTCGTTGTCGTTGTCGTTGTCGTTGTCGTTGTCGTTGTCGTTGTCGTTGTCGTTGTCGTTGTCGTTGTCGTTGTTGTTGTTGTTGTTGTTGTTGTTGTTGTTGTTGTTGTTGTTGTTGTTGTTGTTGTTGTTGCTGTTGCTGTTGTCGTCGTTGTTGCTGTTGCTGTTGCTGTTGCTTTGGGGGTTGGGGCTTGGACGCTTCAAAACCTTTCAATTTCTTAGTTTTGTTTGAAATCTGCAATGTTTGTCTGCTCATTTGTATACTTCCTCCCTGTTTTTTTGATGTGGAATCATCCCCGGAAGTCCAACCACCATTCATTATGGCTTGGTTTCCCAAGCCAGCATTTTTTACTTAAAGGTTTATCATCATCCAAAATTTCTAATGGTGGACTGCTGACTTCCAGGGGCATCCGCTTTACCCCAAACCGCGGTGGAAAGCTCCACGGTTAAGCCGTTACACCAAGTTTTACCAAGTCCTCATCCTCCGCCAGGATGACATAAGTGGCAGCATACTCAGCCAGCGTCATGGCGACCCCCACGATTCGTGGCTGGACGATTTCCCGACGTTCAAAACACCAATTCGAGGATTTTTGTTTGGTGAAAAAAAACAAAAACCATGCTGTTTTACACAAAGCCCCCACAAAGAAAACTGTACCTGGAACTCTAGACAGTCTAGACATCCGCTTTTTATGGGTTGCTTCACTTGAATGATGCACCCCCCAATCTTTGTGTCCAAAAAATGGTTGCCGAAATCCACCCAGGTTCCAGGTTCCAGGTATATAATTTTTACCCCATGCAGGGAAATGCACCATGCAGAAGCTACGTGAAGAAATGATGTTTTTGGAAGTCATGGGAGCAAATAAACCCAGCTGCAGCGGCCTTTTTTGTTGGTTTTTTGTGTAAATTTGTTCCCAAAAATCTGCTGAGAAACTCAGGGGTTGTAGATTTGGCCCCAAAAATCGCCGCCAAACCCTGGTGAATCACCCATATCTTTAGATTTCGGCGGTGTTTGGTAGCATCTGTGGCGGTGTTTTTTTCCGAACCTGTATCCAATCGGGGACCAAATCTTCTGCAACTTGGAGACTTGGTTCGATAGAAGATCTTCCATCATCACTTCCATCCCCAAAACTTCCAGAAAAAGTTTGAAACGGTTTTCCAAGTTGTTCAAAGGTGGTACCCGTCCGTGACGGTCCGTGGGGACATCTTCGGTCAACTTAGCAACGAAACTGGAAGATGCTTACGTATGCATGCGTATAGATAGATAAACATAATATAATCATAATATATATATATATAATACGTCTAAATTTACACATTTCAATGCCAATTTCCCCCTTCTTTTTGGGAGGTAACTCGCGGTTCACAATCGGGACACAACGTTACGGCAACGTGGGGGATTTTTTCGGCCGAGGTGGAAATTTTGTGGGTTTGGCCTTTACAGTTTGCCACCGAAAGGAGCCTTTGGAGCGTCCGACAGGAAGGCAAGAAGATGTGGTCACGGTGAGATGAACAACACTAACCCACACCATCCATGTATGGTATATACACCTACATTTGGTTGATATACCATACATGGATCCTATGGGTAATTACACCCTCCCTGAAACGAATCCATACGGTTGATGGCAACCAGAAAATCCGGCAAACAAACACTAGTTGATATGGTTAATACTAATACTGTATCCCTTGATTTACAGGGTTTCAAAAACATCCAAACGGTGGTTGGCCTTGGGATTTCTGAACCATCAACAGTAGCACCTGGAAATAGTCCAGGTAAAGATTCGTATTGGAAACCATCAATTTTAAGGGCTGTTGCTGTTAGTTTCAGGGACTGTTCTTGAAGCATGTCCAGGGCTACGCGGCTACTGCAACCGGGAACCCTACATTTTGTGAGGGAAGCTTGGGGAAGCTTTGGGGAATCATGGAAAATTATAGGGAAAATGATCGGCATCCCTCCCCTCCGAAAGGAACACACAAGGTCACGCCGTGAAGAATCCCATAAAACTAAGCCCCTGATCTTCCAGTTCCCTATATATTTGGAACCTTTGGCTCCCAGTTGCCAATATTATCAGTAACTAGACCCCTGGTTCCAAATATAATATAGGGAACTGGAAGATCAGGGAGGGATTGTGAGAACTAAGAAGCTGACTTTGCGAGCAACTCACGACGTTAACATGGACAAATCTTAACCATTGAAAATTGCTAAAAAATGGCACTAGGAGGAGGAAAATTGAACCTGCCCACATTAAATGGAAACATGCTGCCTGTTCAGCTTTTTGGGGGTTTCCTAAAATGGTGGTACCCAACAACCATGGGTTTTCCTACTAAAAATGATCATTTTGGGGTGTTTTGGGGGTACCACCATTTACGGAAACACCCTTTTGGTTGCCAGTTCAAAAAATATCAGGAGTGTAGGGGATGGATGAAACACTACTGGGTTTGATCCGGCGACTGGAAGGGGATATTTTTGACAGTTTCCAGGAGGGTAAGAATGGAACTTGAAAAAATTGATGGTTGCTTTTTTCCAAGTTCGGTTCATCTCCTTTTTTTAAAGGAATCCTTTAAAAATTGCGGATAGTATAATCCGTTATAATATCCTAATGTCTCCTACATACAAGTTAAATAACCGAAACAACCAGGTGTTTGTTTCGTTTTGTGACTCACAAATTTAAAACGCAAGGATTGAAACAACCACAGAGCAGATCGATCTTGTAGTATTTTTCCTGCTCAAATATGTGAATATGTGATTTCCAAATCTAACTCTTTGGGAAGCGCAATGTACCCAGATATTTCGTACCACAAAAGGTATACAAAACCCTAAGAATCCAGACCCCTCCCCAGAGTGGGATAGGTCTCAATCCCATCCCCAGAATAGGATTGTAGATGAATTCCCTTCCTCAGGACATACCTGGATCCTTAGGGAAACTGTATTTTTCTTCCAAAATATCTACCATGGAAAGTAGATGGCGCAACTTCTTCCATGTCTTGGTTTATCATGGCCCCTTACAAATCGCCACTTTTTTGGGAGTGGCGATCGCCATCTACTTGAAAACTATGGTGTATGTCATCGAGAAAAGTCCATTCATCTTGCCCAAACCAACCTGCTCCGAGTGAATCGTGTTTTTTTTCTCCGCGGCATCGAGTCTTCTGAAAGCTCCGATTTCTCGGAGCAAGAATCGAGTGGGCAATGGGCGAAAACAAACACCGGGGTCAAAAAAAACAGCCTGTCTACATTGCCTACTATGGATTTTTTGGTTGGAAACAAAAGGTGCATCTTGAAAAAAACACACATGCGCCAAAAAAAAAACTCCAAATCATAAACCAAAATTGGTAGTTCACGGTAGTTAGCACAGGTACTTGAAGGGAAGAAAATATCTCACCAGGTTACTCAAGTCATGGTTGGGAATGGGATGTTTCAATGTCTGAGACCATAGGTGGGAGGAACAGTTGCATGGTTCATTTCCCTTTGACAGGGCGAATTGTTTTTCCACTTGAAGTTAGACTCTAGGTCAAAAAAGGAAATCAACAACAACAACAAAAAAAAACAACAACAACAACAGCAACAACAACAGCAACAACAACAACAACAACAACAATCCCTGGATTGCACTAGTTGCCTTGAATACCTATACACCTATACACCCCTGTGTGATACCTGCTCAAACCCGTCTGAGGGCCCAATGATTTTTCAAGGGTATGATATTCACTACCAACCTCATCTATACTTGTATACAGCAGCCGGAATTTTCTGAAGCATCATGAAAAGGCAGGGAGACATTTGCGATCCTGAACCAAGTCCATTTCACATTTTTTATAAACAAACCACTCAGGGGTGGCCCATTGTTTTTGGCCCAATGCCTTGAGCAAATCGGTGTTTCTTCACATGGCATTGCTTTGAAACGCCGGTCTTCTCAATATTTTTTTCCGTTCGCACTTCGGAAGGGCCGAAGATGGGCACGATTTCTTTTGCATGGTTTCCATCCATCCTTTTCGTTGGCAATAAATACCAGGTGAATTATATCCAAGTACGTAAGGTTTTTATGCTCACTACAGCCTTCTTGCACCATTTTTTAAGAAGAAAAAACACCTCTCCTTTTTGTTCCCTTCAAAAAATCTTCTAAAATCTCACTCAGAGTTCCGGTTCCGGCATCGTGGCCTGCTGAAAGCCAAAACATCCCATCCACATTCATGTCGAAATTTTGCCCCCACAGGTGGTTGCGTAATCAGCAAATTTCAAAACAGATTTGGAAGACAAATCTCAAATCACTGCGTGAAGAGCTATATGATCGTGTTTTCTTTTGATGTTTTTTCCTGCGGAGCAAAAAAAATGTTTTCACGAGCTCTGCAGCATTGAAGATGGCGACCTGTAAAAACGCGACAGGCTGCGCTGGTGCTGGACGGGATGGATGGGCTCGATGGATTGGGGCATTGGTAACTTCGGGGGTTTTTGGCTGCCAGCAACTACACCCACGAAGTTGAACAATAGCCCCACGAAGTTTAACATAGGAAAGTAGATAAAGCAGTTTTCCAACCATCATTTTTCAGGGGTTATGTTAAACTTCGGGGGGGTAAACTGGAATTGAAGACTCCAGAATTTTTGGAGATATGTATTGTGTGACCTCTCACTTTGGAGGTTTGTTTCCGAGAAATTCTTCAGGGTTCGCTTCCTCCCCCACACACACCAAAAAAAGTGCTCAACTCATACTAACCATACTAACCATAGTTGATATCATCATATTCCTATGAGAAACAAACAAATATCACTTGAAAATCCATGCAAAGATAGGAAGAGAAACCGCGGGTTCCTGTTGTGTGTCGTGAACAAATCAGGACACAAAACAACATCCGATCCACCGATTTATTTTTACACAGATGAGCTGTCCCATGAGATCCATGAGCTGTCCATGTGACATGGAAAAATGGTGTACTTAACTTACCTACATTTAGGTGATCTTTATGATAAATGTAGGTAAATATAGTAAACATGGGTCCTATGGATAAAGATTCCAAACAAACAGATGTAGATTATAGGAATACCAAAAAAAATCGACCATTCATTTGTAGGTCCATTGTAGGTAAATATAGATACCGTTTTTTTTAAATAAATATACCGTGAAATGTTCATCCCCATGGGAATCCCCAAAATGATGGCGCTGGGGTGCCAGACCTCAAATGGCGCCCAAGGACATCTTGGTAAACTCATCTCGAGTTTTACATTCCAGGTAACCTGGCCCCAACTTGGAGAGACCGATTTCGGGCATGGGAAAGGGATTGATGAAGGGATCCCGGGATGGATGCCGTTGCCATGGTTGCCTTCCTGTTGAGGGTTGAGGCTGGAGGTCTTATATAGCCGCTGGCCTTTAAAGGGAAACCTAATTGTTTTTGTTTTTCAGAAAGCCCTGAAAAATTGAAGGCGCCGGTTATTTCGGGGGGGGGGGGGGTGGTTCACGTTCGGTGGATACTTTTTTGATGGTTCGTTCAGAAATTCGGCGAGAAAACCACTGGTTGGATGTGTAAAAAGCCTGATAAAAAATGGGATTTCAACTACCTTTCCCTCAACTGGTTAGCCGTGAACCCCGGATTTCTGGTGGCCATCTTTCCAGTAGGTTGACTATAATAGCCATTATTGTATGTATAGTTGGAGGCTTTTGGGCGACTTCTTCCAAGAAAGACTGGGTTCGAATTCGATTGTTTTTTCGAGCTATGCTTTATAGATCTACGATCGGACGGTCCCATGGAAGTGAGAGTAACAAACCTATTTGGCAGTTTCCTAAAATGGTGGGTTTACCCAACAACCATGGGGTTTTCCTACTAAAAATGATCATTTTGTGGTGTTTTGGGGTTACGACCATTTTAGGAAACCCACATTTAGGGATATTTAGGGCACGAATCCAACCTATTTATAGAGCGGGTGGCAAATAATGCGATGTAATTCCATGCAGTTTACGCCAGCAACACTCACCAGGTGTTCATCCAATCATTTTCTTTACCCAAACACCCCCACTGCAATACCCATCTCCACTCCCGACTTTTTTTAACCATACCTCCACCCTCACTTCTCCACAGATCTCTGCACTCCCCCGGAAAAAAAAAAAAGCACCTGCTAGTTGGAGGATCATCCCAGTTAGTAAGTAGTTAGTAACCCCAATTTATAAGCCATGAATGGCTATTTGGAAGGGGTCCCACAACCCTATCCTTAGGGGACGAAGACTAACCACAATTACTCACCACATACAAAAGTCCTGGGTTCATCCTCCAAGTAGTTGGTGGTTTTCTCCACCCATTTGAAAATATGAAACCGTCAAATTGGATCATGATTTGCGGGTCCAGTGGGGTGAAAAAACACCCTTCATCTTGGGAAATGCTTGGGTGGGCCCCTTTGCCGAAATGGTTGGGTAACCCACCAGGTTTCTGGTAATAGGTGGGCTTGGTAGTAAAAAAAATCACCCAATTGGCAGTACCACTTCTTTTTTCCAGGTATAAAGTCCTTGCCTTTATTTTTTGGGGATGAAAAAAACAAACCATCCCTTTCACCCACCGTGCCACCAGAAGAATCCTATTTTTCCCCGGTCGCGCCTGGATACTTGCCGATGTCCAAGCCCAATGTTTGACAAACCAGCACCTCAATCTAAGGTTGTTTCAACACACCTTTGGAACACACCCCCAAACCTTTACCGACAGGCTGTAAAGGGATTCCTTTCATAATTGGCTAGGGGGATTGCCAGGGGTGTGCTCTAGGGGTGTGTTATCATTTTCTTGGACTCAAAGAGAGCTGTCGAATAAGTGAGATCGATCACCACCGCATGGGATGAATATGGATCTTATCTTCCAGTGTGCTTTGCATACTTTGTTGGTAAGGGGTGGATTTTTTGGGGTACAGAAGTTGTTTTTAAACCTAAAAAAGAAGGTGTTTGGGGAAAATGGTGACCAAAAACCAATGATGGCATCTGAAATGTGGAAAAAAGTGAGGAGAATAAAATAGAATAAAGTACTTTCCTTCAAATTTAGTGAGAATCGGGTTCCATGTTTAGTTTTGGGGGGATGCAAGTATCTGTGCAATTTACATAGAAATTCAAAACCGAAGTTCATCTTGGCCATGGTGGCATCACATTCCACTTCCTCATCAGTGACTGTGGTTTTTTGGTGGGTGATTTGGTGATGAAAATCCATGAAAATCCGCCTTCCTTCATGGGAATCCAATGGTACCACCCCCAAATGCCACGTATCCCCCAAGAAATCGCCGGCCGTCTTAGGGGATTTTTCAAGGTCAATAACCCACCACCTTCACAAGGCCGAAAAATTTCCTGGAGGACGTGGGCATTGGTAAACTTAGATTCCCGTCATTCGTCGAGTCTACCAGGTCTTAGTCATTGCGATCTCTCATCTTCTCAAGGTCCAGTCATCCTCCAACCTTGCAGCTCTGGTACATAATTGTAACAAGTACTGGGATGTCCATGGTACTTAGTAACTGGATTATAGCCCGTATATAAGTAGGTTATAAGTCCCATAAATTTATAAACCAACTTACTAACTAGTTACCAACTTCCATGGACACCCTAGTAGCGGCTATTTTCTCCATCAGTTTTTGCCATGTTTTTTTTGGGGGGAAAATCCACCCACCCAGCATCCATCCTTTCTCTACATGAATGAAGTCAGGTCCCAGGCACCATGCCACCCTCAGGGAAGTCACGATCAAAGGTAGCTTGATAGATTGCTAAGACCTGGGGATCTGAAGATCACATGGAGAGAAGGAGCGCGTTTTAAGGCACCTTTCTTTTGCAGGTATATGATAATACGGAAAAAAGGCGCCATGTCGATAGATTTTTTGGGGATGGTAAAAATAACTTAACATGTATAGACTAGACATAGAATAGAAATAATATATAAAATGTATGTACATATGCATATATAACATACAGTATACATATATGTACTTACCCAATATCAACATAATTCCTGAAAAAAACACATCTCTTATGGGCTTATTTTACAGCACATTAGAACAGCAATTGGCTGAAGCCCTAAGTCGGAGGGCCATCTTTTTTTGGCACCATTGAGACTTCGGAGGACTTTTTTTCTACCCTGTGATTTGGAAGATTCTGGAGCTCTTTAGCTCCCCAAGTCTTGCTTGGAACCAAATAAAATCTTAAAACCCCCGAAAACTAACGGCAACAAAAACACCAAAAATCCACTAAACATCATTGACGTCGGCAAATTCCTCTTCCAATGCCCATCATTTTTGGGGTTTGGGCGTTAGTTGTATCTCCTATTTAAAATTCGGTGGAATTTTCCTGCTTGTCATTTTAGTGTTCAGGGGGGGTACGGTTAGCAATGGTTGATGGTTCAGAAAAATCTGGTGGTGGGAGCACCAGTTAAGATACACTCTGGTAAACTAACATAGGTGGCTGGAAAATGCCCCCAGATTTAAGATGTACTTCCAGTCAGCTGGTTATTTTTCGTTAGGAAAGAGAAATTCATTCTCCAAGCTTCACAGCACTTAGCAGCTGCCAACTCTGTTGAGGGGGATGATGGTGCAGAAAAATCTGGGAAAGATACTCCTAGTTGGTGGTTTTTCTCCACCTATCTGAAAAATATGCGCAAGTCAAATTGGATCATTTCCCCAAGGGTTAAAATAGATCATATTTGAAACCGCCTAGTCTACTACAATGGATTACACAGATACACATTTACTGGATCAAAAAATCTTTGAAAAATCACTACCTAGTAACTAGCACATCATCTAAACAACAGATTCTGCTAATGTGCCCCTCTTTCATGGTTGGAACCCCCAAAAAAATCCAGCGGACGCCCAACCTGCGGATCCACCCCACTCTTCGGTGGTGGTGGTGGTGCACAATGCAACGATGCCTTTTGAGCTTCCAACTCCTGCTGCAGGATTTTGTGGTGGAAACGGTGGATTGTTACTTTCCATTCCCATAGGATCCATGGGACTGGTATATTTACCTACATTTACCATAAAAATCAACCATTCATGTAGGTAAATATATCAGTCCCATGGATCCTATGGGATTGAATCCTGGTTGAGAAAAAATAAGGATCCTTATTTCATGATGGCTTATTTGATGTTTATGTTGTAATCCCCCTTTTTTTTAAGCTCTCTGGTGGAAAGAAAGGTAGGTGGAGTTGTTGCTGTGGATTTTGTGGTGGAAAGGTGGATTGTTACTTTCCATTGTACTAGTTGTTAAATAAGGATCCTTATTTCATGGTTTCTTGATGTTTATTGTAATCCCCATATAGCTGTGGTGGGAAGGTAGGTGGAGGATCATCCCGTTCTTTCAATGTTAAGAAGACGTGGGGTTTTTCATAATAACCAGGAATGGTTAGGGTAATAAGTTGTCCATAGGGTTGATCTTAACGATCCTAAGTGGGATGATGTTTTTCCTAGGTCCGGGTAGGTGTTGATCTAAGGGGAAACTGTAAGGATACCAATGCCAGGGTCTTCAAACCCCTAGGAAATACATATATATAAGGCCATGAAAAAAGGTGATTATTAAGGCACATACATTGAAGGATCATCCCGTTTGACGTGTAGTTGGCAACGTCGTTAATTCAACAACCATGGTGATTGTATATAAGTCCCCTGCGGATCGGGTTGTGGCAGCCCTCATTAAATGGCCTTGTAAATAGGGGCGATCCTAGCTACTGGACCTAAACGAGATGATCCTCCAGGTCGTGGTGTCATGGGAATCTAAGGCGGGACATGGCGGGACCCAATTCCACAATGCCTAAAACGCCCCCAGGTTTAATCGCTGGCCTTATTAGGGGATGATGATCAAGGATCATGGAGGTTAACAAACCAGAAATAAGTTCCTACTGAGATGTCCATGGTACTTAGTAAATTCTATATAAGTAGGTTATAAGTCCCCTAAATGGGTTATAAACCAACTTACTAACTAGTTACTAACTTCCATGAACACCCTAGTATTTGCTGTGGTTGGGGGGGTTGGCGGCTTTGGGGGAAAAATACCCTTAGATTTCCATGAGAATAGGAAGTTGGGATGACAGTTGGGATGATGGTTAACTGGTTGGTGGTGTTCCCATATGCTTCATGGAACTGGAATATTTACCTACAGTACATGAATGGCTTACTGTAAAATGTATGGTAAATGTAGGGTAAATATGCCATACGTTCCATTCGGGTGCATCTGGGAAAGGTAGAGTTTGGTGAAGGTATGAATTCACAACAAATGAGGGGCAACATACCAACAAGTGTACACTCCTGAAGTTAAACATGGAACCTGAAAATCAGCCCATGGAAAAGGAGATTCCTATTGGAAACCATCATTTTCAGGTTCCATGTTAAACGTTGGGAGGGTATATAATAGATTGTTCAACATGCAAAATTGTTGAAATGGGGAAAATGCTGATGATCTAACAAAAAACGAAACTCTGATTAGAAAGAATGGTGATGCAAACCAAGGAAGTATAGCATAAATATATAAGCAGAACTCAAATAGCCCCTGTTTTGATTGGAAGTTCAGCCTTGTTCTGGGTAAAAGACCTTCAAAAATGGAGGTCGAATTGGGGTTCTAGGTGCATATAATCCTCATAGAAACAAGATGAAACATGTTTGATAAAAGGGGTGACACCTACCACAAATCTGAATGGTAGATCCAAATTCAAAATCACCCAAGAAACACGACTCCATGTGATAAATCCCTTTTTTAGGGATCCAGGACTGGCCGAAAACCACACTTGTTAGGCATACCTTGGCAACTTGGCTCCCCCCTTCCCGGGAATAGTTTGGGATTACCCCCTTGTCACCTACAAAATGTAGATTCCTATTCCCCATAGAATTCGTGTAAGCTGTGTTTTTTCCTACATTGAACCGTTGATTTTTGTGGTAGATGTAGGTAAATATACCGTTCGTCCCATGGATTCCTATGGGTTTTGGGGAACCATCAGTTTTGTCGGATCTATATTCGTTTTCGGGTCGCTGTAAACGTGTAGTAACTTCAAGTTGTCCTAAAAACAACAAACCAAACATCCGCGTCGGGCTTGCGCGAGCGAAAATCACTTGAAATCATGGGCAAAAGGTGTGGTGGAAGTTTTGGGGGGCAAATGGAAGTGGAAGACATACCCTCCCGGAAACTAACATAGCCCATGAAAATCTCTATCTTTCTTGGTAAATACCATCAAAATGGTGGATTTTCCATGGCTATGTTAGTTTCAGGGAGGGTAGCCCATTTGGAGACGAGTCACACATCTTGTTTTAGGACACCATTTTCCACTGAACCATGATTACGGGAGGAGGGATAACCTCGGAAATCTTTGTCAAAATGGAAAAACATAGCCAGAAAAATATAAGCCAGAGATATAAGGATTCCAAGGTTTATGATTTGTTGGTATCTATGTTCAATTTTGAAGGGGTAGACAGGGTAGACATCCCATTATTTACAGGGTTTTATACATGTCAGGTGGTGCTGGATTTATCCCATCTTTCTTAGGCCAACCTGTGAAGTATATATATACCTCCCCCGGTCTTGCGGGACTCGTTCCTCTGGCGAAGGATGAGCACCCTCCATAGGCTTTTGTTGCGGCCGGATCTTCTTTGAAACAGCTGAAAGACACGGGCTGCGGTGATGGGTTAGTGAGTGATTGGTTGTTTGGAACAAAATGTGTTGGGGATGTCTCAAGAACATCCGCCATAAGCAGGTTTTTAGTTTGTAACTTGTAACCCATGACTCCATTTTTGCGGTTAAAAAAAAAATCGACTCTAGGACTGGAGTTGAGACACCTGGACAAAACAAAAATACGAAACCCTCCCCTTAAAAGGGGGGGTGAAACCACAAGTCCTTTAAGAAAATACCACGACTTTTCAACCGACACTTCCGAAGCGTTCTGGTTCAAACCGGTTTCATGGGCAGTTTGGCTGTTAGTTTCAGGGAGTGCATCCCTAAATATCTATAGTCATACCTGAAAAAGGAGTGAAGCAGGCATGATTTGTTGGGCCAAAACCTACCAAACTCACCATAAAGTATGGCTTCTTGATGTGTAGGGTATCAAAAACAGTTCATCCTTGGGACATCGGGAAAACCCATCTTGCCCCTTGCACCACCATCTTGCATAAACATGTGCGACCAGTTCAAAGCGTCGTCCTTTGTTTCTCCCACTATTCACCCGAGTTTACACATATGAAGTGGTGCACGATTTCTTCTCTCAAGAGTCCCAAACGCTCAATACATCGTATACTCTACCTACATTTACCCCCTAAACTACCCCAGTTTTCAATCTAAATCGATGATACATTGAGTATCAGGGACCATAATAGATTTGTCCCTTTTCATCAAGCCGCCAACAAACCCTAGATCAACCAAGCAATATTTGGATCTGGCTTTGGTACCATCTGTGGCAACCTCTTTCCGAACAAATCACCCCTTTTTCTTCGGCCTTTTTTTTGGCTCCAAAACCCGCCTTTCCGTCATCACACCTCTCCGGTGACCGAAGCTTTTACTAACTAAGGAAATGCATAAAGGGGTTCTGAAATTTGTCGAATTTTCCCACGCCCTTGTACCATCATGTGCGTGTGGTGAAAAATGGCTACTAAAGGGTGGTGGTGATCTTTTATCCACAAAAATTCAAAAAAAAATGATGCCATGACCTTAACTAGGTATGTAATCTTCCCCAAGTTTTTGTTGGGCGTGAAAAGAAGAAAAACCCTTGAAACCACCAGCCATGTAGTCTTAGCTGTAGCAAGTATGACCGGGGAAGGCTTTGAGTGGTAAATCACCGCTGGAGATGTGCTACATTGCTACATGGCCTCCAAATGGTTGGGGGATTTTTCCCAAAGCAAAAATAATTGTCATCAAATCCAAGTAAGTGTTCCGGGTAAATTACATATAATATCTTAAGTTGAATGATTTCCCCAAACAAGCGGAAGTTTTGAATGAAAACCAACAAGCGAGATGTGACTGTACCGGAGTGGGGCGTTTGCACCAATGCAATGCATAAAAAAATTGCTTTCATTTGATGCAATCTCAGACCCCAACGAAAATTCCTGCTTTTTTTGGTTGCTTAACATGTTGGGGTTGGAAATTGGCGATTGCATCCATACCCTATTTGGACGATTGCTCAAAATTAGAGCTATAGTTGATTATATTTTCGACGATTGCATGGCTGCCGGGATTTTGGGCAAAATTGGGGGCAAACGAGCCGAAAAACCATGAAAAACCTGGGAGGGAAGCGAAAATGACTGATTGATGCGGACGATTTCGTATATTTTACTTTTACATGAGTTGAAGTTGAGGTTTATGCGACCATGGTATCTAAAGGTTACCAGTCACATGGATCCTATACGTACCAATGAAATCTGAGTGGTTCCTTCCTGCATATTCCATGTGAATTATGGTCTTTCAGACTACTTACACATGTAGACAAGATTGAACAAACCATTTGAGCCACGAAAAAGAAAACTGGTGGGTTGGGTTATACACGGATTATACTACCCACTTATTTAGGGATTATAATAAGCCAATGTAACGATCCTTATCAACCAACCAGGATTCAATGAAAAGTAAGAGGTTTTTTCACATTCTCCTTTGGCTCTTTCGGAAACTCCCCCATTCTTCCGGTGGTGAAACTGGAACTGATCTTTTGCTGGTGTTTCCGGTTTTTCGGAGGTACAATTGCACATATAAATCCCTATTATTGGGTTGATGAGTTTATACCCTATTATACGGAAATATGGGAGTTTAGACCCTACTTGGAGGATCATCCCAGGACTTGTAAGTGTGTACTCACCATGGTTAGTTTAACCTAAGGATCGGGTTGGGTTGTTCCCCTTCCAAATGGCCTTTTAAATGGCGTATAAATTGGATTGATCCTAACTACTTACAAGTCCTGGGATGATCCTCCAAGTAACCCCCCAAACTAAGGCCAAAATAGATGTCAGTAGAAAAAACAAACTGCCAACTCCTACTGCTATCACTTTGATGTTGCTACTTGCCCCACATGGGTTTTTCAACTACCCTAAGAATCCTTGGGAAGTCATGGGGTGTCAAAACCACCTGTTTTGAGGCCCCAAAAAAATGTCATTAGGAATTAGGAGGGTCTGGTGTTTCCATAGGAGGCTGCAGGATTCTTAGGGTAGATACAAAAACGAGGTTGTAACAGCTCGGTTTCCTCTAAAAGCTGATTCAAAGCGTTTTTTTCATCGAGATTTTTTCGATTCTAAAACAGTTGGAGGTTGGTATAATTCCAACGATGGATCACTTAGATTTGCCCAAGGGGTACGTGGTTGGCAAAATGCTCCAAATATATTCTAGCAAATGGTGGCATTGGATGGTGATGATGATTTACCATGGTAGTAGCATCCATTAAAAAATAAAACTAAAAAAAAATCAAGTGAATATGAGGTTTTCTTTCGAGCAAATTTCGAGAATTCTCAGAACCCCATCGTCTTCATAGAGACGGTGTTTTTGGCACCTTGAGGCGCACTTTGGGCTTTGAAGCGGAAACCGCTTGGAAAAGCACCAACTGATTCATGGTCGCCCCAAAAAATTTCCAAGATGGAGAACAGTGCAACAATTTGCTTGTAAACGGCTTGCCACGAAAGAATTGTGGCAGCTTTGGTTAGAAATCTTTCATGGCTAAATTGAGATTTCCTTGCCATTCGCTGTATATTGACGTTTATTGTGGTGTTTTTCTTGGATGATTTGGGTCGTACCAGTTTTCTGTTACATCGTTGATGGGTTCAGTATTGAAATCCAAACCATCTATCTTTTGAATCAGTTTGGGGGTTACGGATTTGGGAGCTAAGACACTGGCGGGAAAAGAAACAAGATCACCAGGCAGTACACAGGTGGATTCAAAACAAATCCCCAAGAATTGCCCAATAGAAGTCTTCCACCAATTCCTTTAAATCCTGAAATTTCAACATCTGCTACCTTTCCATTTTGGAAAAAATATGTTTTCGAATAAAAAAACGAAGGACCCAAAAATAATGGTTCAGTTCTTTTTCAGTGGATACGAAAATTGCTTAGCCTGGCGTGGTTACTTTGTATTCTCCTTGGTTCTTTCGGGATGATGTCAAAGTAAATGATTGCAAAAAAAATCCAGGGGTCTCAATCCCAAATACTCAATGCATGGTCTATCTAGTTACAAAGCTGGGTAGCTTTCAAGGGATAAATGTACGCACACAAGTAGACCTAAGAATGGATTTCGATTTTTTCCCGCCTTCTTGTTTCGTTCATGGGCCTGAAAGTGAAGTGGCGAAAAAAAAAAAAAACACTCCGAGAAAACTAAACAAAATTCGTTTCGAACTTCGTTCAAAATATTTTGTTCAATGAAGTAAACTAACATATATCAACTTGTTGGTGGGGAGGTGTCTTCCCATTTATTGAAAAATTTGGGTGGAGAAAATTCAGATATAGGCATCATATCATCATCCTCCGCAAGCTTTCCCCAGTGAGTTTATACATAACATTTGAAAATACCACCACCTACTTTTGTTGGGATACCCCCATTCCCAAGACATCAGATGCTTCACCACAGGGATGACTCGACTTGCATTTTGGAGGTCAAACGGACGGGAAATCAGCATTGATATATACTTTACTTAACGGATGCATTGACTCTCAACTATACAGGCATCCTGGGTGTCAGTAAAACTCGCATCATCCCATCATCCCAGCTTGGGTATATAAGCATCATCGACTCACAAATGTTTGATTGGTGCAACCTTTCGAAAGGTGGGAACGCTTTGCCATCCTTGGAAACAATTCTGGGGGGAGGGGCGCCGATCCGCCACAAACGGTGAAGAGTCCAAAACAACCGTGCTGTGCTGAGAAGGCGTAACGAACTCCGATGTTGGAAATGACATGTTCGAATGAACTGATTGGAGTTTGACACCACCGGAGTCAGAATATATGACCAGCTTTGCACCGAAAGATGAGGATATATAGAATTGTGGCAGAAAAACAAATAGTTAGTTCAACCTATTCGAAATCCTTTCTTGGGAACTCTCAGAAAGCTGCATGACACCAAAGTCAAAACTCGCCCCATGGAGAGATAAAATTGCTGTTAAAGCCACATGCGACAAGCTACGCTTAAATCGTTTTGAATCTGCTCCAAAATCCAAAAAAAGTGGCGTGTCAGATTGTATTTGATACCATCACCATATAGAACATGCCATGTCTAGGCAAAACCTTGCAGGCCCATGTTACTAAAAGTTTAACTTCTTGTAAGACATTTACAGCCCCTCCACCAATTTATCAAGAAGTGTCATGTCATACCTTTGGGTACCACCTTTCTACGGCAGACTTCGGCACCCGCATGGCTTCCAGTCAGTTGAACCAAATAGAGATAGCAAGGCTGTAGATTTCCTGAAAACAAGGGCGGCGCGGTCTGGGTATTGGCACGGCGGGTGGTCATTTTTGCGATCCCCTACCTATATCCGTCACTTGCGACCTGGGAACCACCCCCAAGGGAAAACAACGTGGTCACTTGCGACCCGCCCGACCCACTTTTTGTTTAAAACTGAATCTGAAAAGGAGCGTGTTTTAATGCTTGTAGGCAACAAGGGTCACCTGTAGGGGTTGGAATTTGGCTAGGGATTTTGACGCCTCCTGACAACTACAGTTGTAACAGCCCACACTTGACCGCCATATTCAATTACCCAGGTTAGTTCCATGTTCCATTTCATGAAATCCTGGGATAGTCGAAACCGGGATCCAGAATTTCTTACAGGGCTTATTTGTAAGACAATAATAATAACCCAAAAAAAGGGTATACAGTAATGTATATATAGTATTTCATCCACAAAAAGTAAACAACACCTAAACAAACCCCAAAGAAACAAAAAAACACATTCCTCTTCGATACACAATTTTTCAAAATCACATTTTTCTTCCAGGTTTCCTAGGTACCATTTTCACCCAGAAACGGTGAAACCCATCGAATCCTCGACTCGACTGATCAAGTCGTCCTCGTTGCGTTGAAGTCGATTCGCTTGGATCTCCTTCAAGATGTTTTCCGTACAGCTGACCGGAGCCTCCTGTCGACGGTTGGGACGGCGGCCTTGCCAGGTTTTCTACGAATTCTGGGATGTCCTGTTGGGTTGAAGTTAGGATCAAAGGTTAGGATCAGTGGGCTATATATACCTCAAGATACCTCATTTATAAGTAGGTTATAAGTTATTTACTAATCATTTACTAACTTCCTGGAACATCCAAGTTGTCTCTACATGATTTTTCGTGGCTGATTTTTTTGCTCGAAAGGGCCCCAAACCCCCTTTGGGAAAATGTTAGCTAACATCGGGTGACATGTGTCGATGGCTGGAAAATCTCCATCTTTCCTGATTTTTTTTACCATTAAAAATGAGTTGGGATTTCCCCACATAGCGACATGTTAGTTGCTCCAGGAGTGTATAATTTGGGGATGTGAGGATGTCCCTCCCAGAATGCCAGTACGTGGCAAGGTTAATGTGTAATCCCTTAAAGCAAAACATGTCACTCTCCTGGTGGTGACAATTGGGAATCCGGCATAGCATCCTGGGTATAATCACATTCTCATGAAGGTTTTAGAGAAAAGAAAACATCCAACAACTCTGAAACGAAACCACCTCGTTGTCAGCATCCGCACTTGGCATTGCTAGGATTTCAAAGAGATCCAGTAAGAACAAATCCAACCCGCCAGTTTTTTAGTAGCGAGATATTTACTACCAACCCCATCGGAGATATGAAGCCATCCAATCGGTTCGGATTGTTGGCCGTGAGTGGATCATGCGAAGGAATCCTCGTGATCCACTTGCTATCCACATGATCCTTGTCGAAACCTAAAATGGCCATCTTTAAAGCCGGAGTCACCTTTTTTCAACCATGATTTTGGATATCTTAGTCTTCGGGCATGTACCTCGATTTATCTAGTTTGGAGCTTTCCATTCTTTGACTTTGAAACCAAAGTCGTTCCCTCAAGCCTCCACCCCGCAAAAAAACATCGAAATGAGCCGTGCTACTTTTGATGGCTGAAATCATGCATCACCTGAGATCTATCCTTGATTAGTTCATGACAAGATCCTGAAATTTATGGCTTCTATACAATAATCCATATTAAAACTGGATAGTTATTCATCCCCCCCCCATGAATCGGTGCTCAGGTCATTGTGTTTGGCGTGTCATATCAACACGCCAAGGTGTCCTGATGTGCTTTCGCCAAGGCAGTTAAAGCATCTTGGTACAAGACTTCCCGCACCTGCGCCGAGTGTCTGGTGGATGGTCCATAAATGGAGCTGCAAAACGCCATTACTCCCTGGATCTAAAAGAAACAGTCAGTGAAGCTTACCCAAAAAAAAATACCCTTGAAGGGAAATATATGATCACATATCCCACCAAAAACCGAGGGATATCCGAAAAATCATCATCTACTTCACTCAAAAGCGTCGGTTGGGTTTTTGGATGTGTTAGTTTTGAGGTTGGCATTCCGCGTCAAAAATCCATCCAAAAATTCAAAAAATGACTTGGGTTGCAGTGGTGAATAGCGTGATGATCAGGATGAGTTTTTACAAGTTTAGGGGGGTGACAATGAAACTCCCGGAAGAAAAAAGAAAACATTATTGTCTAACCAGGAGGGAAAACAGCATCCCAACCCATGGCAGTTACAAAGATCAACGTCTTTGAAAGGTCACTCATGATGATGTGGAAAGCGGGAAAAGTTCCTGAATGAATGATTCTTATATAGAAATCGACTTTTCCTTACCCAATCTATCCTGGATAACTTAACCCGCATGGATATTCCATGTGTTTATTGGAGAGATGGTGATTCACAAACCCAGGCAAAGAAAATTGGAACATCCAGGTGATGTTGAGGGACTGTGACTTTGTAGCTGGGAGAATGATTCCAAACTGCCTACCCTCCCTGAAACTATCACAGCACCTGGAAAATGATAGTTGGAAGCCTGCTTTCCTTTGGGGCTTCGGCCTATTTCCAGGGGTGAACTGTTAGTTTCAGGGAGGGTAGTCAGATGAGAAGGATTACCATTGTTAGAGACCCAAAGAAGTCAAAACAAAAGCGCAAGCCGGCAAGCCGGGAAAGGAAAGGAGTAAAAGGCAAAAGTGTCTCCCAAGATAATTCCAATCCCACTAATGGTATCAACTCTTCGATTTTCAAGAGAAGTTCCCCTCCCTGAAACACCCAGTTCGCCCCTGAAAATTCAATGGTTGTAAGTTGTAAGATGAACCTTTCGTATATGGGGGGCAAAAGGCCTATCTTCAGGGGCTAGCGAACTGTTAAACTTCGCGGGAGAAGCTAACTCAAGTGTGTCTTTCCGTAGCTCAAACCTCTTCAGAATCCCCTTCATGTAGGTGCAATATCATGTTTTCCCAGATTGAACGCGAGGCAAGGTAAGTGTCCTCTGACAGGATTCCCACCTACTAAGCCATCCTTTCTAGGCAAATTGGCCTATAATTCCTAAATCTGAATGTTTCGGGCATTTTGGGGACACTTCCCTTACTTTTCACCACCACCATTTGGGTGTTTCCCGAACCGGCGGGAAAGGTCGTTATAGTTTGTCCAGATCCTTTTGTATACCCATATAGGATCCATGGGAAAATCAGTTTATTTATCTACATGAAAATATATATAAATCAAGCATTTCATGTAGATAAATACATTAAATACCATTTTTCCCACGGGAATCCCTATGGATAATAGAGATCCCCTTTTCGATGGAAGAAACCCAAGTTTTCGTTGGGCCCTTGGCTTCCGGCCTCAGCAGCCTCCAAGAGATCTAAGACACGCTGCCAGGCCGTGGCCTGGAGTTTTCGCCGGTTTCATTCACCGGTTGGTTGGGGGGTTATTGCCCATAGGATCCATGTGACTGGTATATTTCCCTACATTTGGTTGATTTTTTGTGGTAAATGAAGCTAAATATACCATACATTTGGATCCTATGGGTTTTTTTTGTTTCGGAGAAAACTTTAAAGAAAAAACCACCAACGAAGGTCACTTGTTATTTGAAGGAAATTGTTTTTTTGCTGGGGGTATACTTTAAAAGTTTTTAAACAGAATTATATCACCATGGTAGCACTATCTATGGATGTAAGTGACGTTTGAAACCACTACCTAGTATTGGAAACTGTCCCAGGATTTCACTGAAGCCGTTTTTAGAACTTCGTTGTGACTGACCAAAAAAAGTTCCGAACTTCACTCGGATACACTCCAAGCAAAACTAGCAGGTCAAGAAGCCCTGAACATAAAATCCGGTTATGCCCCAAATCACGAGGGGAACTGGCTCTTTCCTTTTTTTTGTTGGGATGGATAAACTTATATAACTCTATGAAGCCCCCCAAAAAAAAAACAACCCCTATACCTGGCGTAAATAACAAACGTTTTTGGAACCGCCGACCCCCGGTTCCAAAATTTCACCTTCCGGGTCCACCTGAGCGAAAGCAAAAGCGGAAGACTTGTAGCTGATCATATCAGGCTGTAAACCTGGCATCTTTCGACCGATACGAACCAAGCAGCATGGTAGGATGCTTCGCCGAAAAATCATGACTACTTTCAGGTGGCATTTTTTGGGGGGGAGTCCACATGTTGTTTCCAGTCATACCGGGTATCCGGTGTGAGTGAAAGTGTTGTCCCCCCCAAAATCATCCCCAAAAAAAACACACGGTGAAGTATGGCTGGATGTCTACGGATGTCTACGGATCCCTTAGAAATGCAAAAATAAATGCCGCTAAGGATGTCTATATCCCCCATAAAGCCAAGCTTACCAGGTGGTAGATTGGTCCCCTGAAAACTAGCATGGAACGACAAAAGATGGAGGTTTAGTAGATGTATTTTATGCTCAAAATGTTCGTTTTCCGCTGGAAGTATCCGTTCCTAAACTTAGGTGGCGGTTTCAACCCATTTGCAAAATATTATAGAGTGCTTCGAATAAAAGTTCCTTTCAACATCTTCCTTTGCCACAATGATGATTTTGTCGATGTTCATCCCATGGTAGAAAGGATAATTCCAAAACTCACACCAAAACAAAGGATGGCTTTCATAATGAAAAAACCTATTTTCCCATCATAAGGATCACCCATTTTATTGAGGAAATATACCGAGTTATAATCTTCACAAATCTACCATTTTTTGGTTCATTTTCAAATTCGATCCCTCTCCACCCCTCAAGCCAAAGACCTCACTTTGCAGGTCATTTCCGAAAAAAAAAATGGTTGGTGGTTGAACCAACCCCCTTTGAAAAACTATGCAACCATCAAAATGGGTGAAAATCTTCCCCAAATAATCGGGGTGAACATAAAGAATATTTGAGTTGCCACCAGCTAGGAAAAAAAATCCCACCATGAAAGTCTCCACACAAACGGTTTCACTCACCAGGTTGGTTGAAAGGTAAACCACTCACCTCACCTGTATCACGAAGATGTTGCCATACCATATCCAAATCATTTACCTCAACTGCTTCCATGACCTCGAAGGTTATGAACGGAAATGTGGAGGAGATGTGATGTGATGACGATGACTTTTAGACAAAAAAAGATCTCCATCTGACCACACTCAGGAAAATAACAACACAAAAGAGAAAACAAAAAATGAGTGAAAGTGGCTATAACACAGGATGCTCCAGGTATGGAATATTTTTTTACGTATACATTTAATACATCTACCGTATGTATGTTTGCCATTCATGTGGGTACATATTCCAGTCCCGTTAGGGAGGCATCAGTCGTTTTTTGGGGGGAAACAAACTCAGACGGAAAAATTTGTTCGACGGTTTTTTCCGACGGAAAAAGTTGGCGCCGAATCTTTTCAAGGTGGGACCCTACCAGTTATACCACCTGGAAAGTAGATGGCGCAACTCCCATGTATTGGTTTATGATGGTCCCTTACTAATCCACCTTTTGGGGGTTGAGCCACCTACTTTCACTACGGTGTATAAATGGAGTGATGTTATTATTTTTCCCCTATAAATGGCCGAAGGTTTGATATGGCTTTGTGCCTGGGGTGAAAAAAATCATCCTACTTTTTTTGGATTGCGCAAAATCTTTGGTTGAAATCTTCACTTTAATTTTTTTGTGGGATTTCAAGCAGCTCAAAGGTGAGCCAGCAAAAAATCCCTTCAAGAAACAATATCCATGGGATAGTGATGGATGATAGGCCCTAGGCAAAACTCAAGTCTGCGGGACTAAAGGTTGAGCACTTTTTGTGAGTTACATGGGAAAGACCTGACCAAATTTAAAGAGTTGTTCGGTTTTAAGGGACGATTCCAAAGAATGTATTGTCTTCTTGAAATTTTACCGGAGTTTTCCCACGAGCAGATATTAAGGTGATGATATAAACAAAGATTTCGAAACAAAGACAACAAGGCACTAACTATACTTGGTAGTATCTTAGTAAGACAATATGTACATAATATGCATTTGATCCTTTCAAACTACAACCAAACCCTGCCTTTTCAGTCCTGTCTTTTTTGATTGTCCAAAGAACCGTATTAAAGCTGATCAAATCCGCTTTCAAGTGGTATCGTGTCGGCATCTCCTGGGCTGATGCAATTTCCATTTTCGGTGGAGGAGTGGTATGGCCAGCATGGTTTTCTGAGGTGGTTCCAGCTTTGGTTTTGCTGTTGATGGCACCCAGAAATCCGGAATCAACTCACCAGTTGAGGGTTGATACTTGAAATCCTTACAGTATTACTTACGACAGGTTTTTTTTCGCACCATCCCAAGTGGTTGCATGCTTGGGAATTTCTGAAGCATCTTCCCAGTATCAACAGTGACCTGTTTGTTCTGGGCTTACTGGTTGTTTTTCCTAAGGTTATTTCAACAAACCGAACTGGAAACCACACCTTTTTCAGGCCAACACCTGGGCATTGCCATTGCCAAGTTTCAGCTGGATATATATCCGCGTCGTATTAAATTGAATGTACAACAACAACTTCGAATCGTGCAAAAACAAACCTGAAGGGGAAACGCCCATTTGAGGGTATACCAAAAATGGTTCAAATGCCGGATTTTAAAGGTGCTTTAAAATAGGAACATGTTTCCCAACTGGAAATTTCATGGTGATTGAATACCATGGTTACTTGATTTTCTAGTTGGTGGTTGAACCAACCCATTTGAAAAATATGAGTCAACTTGGATCATTTTCCCAAATAGGGATGATCATAGAAAAAGAAAATAGTTGAAAACCACCACCTAGAAAGAAAGGTAGTCTTCCAACCAATCCAGTTTCAGGTGCTAAAATGTTAGTTCAGGGAGTGAGCGGCATCAAGTAAGGATATATACCTGGACGAAACGAAATGATACTTTCACCACCAAATTCCTGAAAAAACTCAGGCCACTTTGAGAGGTCTGACGAGTTCCAATCACGACGCAAAAATTATTGCGAATAGGTGACGAAGAACATGAGGTCCATCGCTACTAGCATTGAGATGTATCTATCTACCTATAATTTTGGGGATACATACATCACTGAAATTTATATAAACATATAGATACCCAAAATGGCTATGTTTGAAAGGAGTTACAATTTTGAAACCATCATTTCTAATAACCATGTTAAATTTCCCCGGATGGAAATGTGATATGTTGGGTTGTCCCCCTTTCCAGTAGGAACAGTGGCAAATGAAGGTTTCTAAGGATGCACTTCCAAAAATGTGATAGTCCTGGTGGTCACTATTAGGATGTTTCCAAAAATAGGGGTACCCCCAAAATATATGGTTTATAATGGAAAACCCTATTAAAATGGATGATTTGGGGGTACCACTATTTTCGGAAACATCCATTACTGGGAATGGGGAACACATGGGGAACACCCCAGTTGTACACCTAGATATCTTGAACTCTTCGTCCTTTACCTTTAAGGCTGTGAAGAGCTTCGGTTTGTTGTTCTTATTGTTGGGGATGCATACCCCGTTTTCCTGATGGCACTGGAATAATTGACCCACATTTGGCTTGAATCTATGGAAAATCTAGGAAAAAAGAAAAAAACATACATTGACTGCGCATCTGGCTACCGCATCTGGTCATTAAAGTCTATTTGTTTCACAAAACCCTCTGATTTACACCACAAGACGTACAAAACTCAGTTCCAAGGCTAACAGGTAAACGTCTTATGGCAACAATTTTTGGGACCCCTCAAATTTAGCCACCAGAAAACCTGGGACCTGAAACCTCAAACCAGACCTTAGCGGCCTTTATTTCGGGGAAGCGTTCTTTTGTTGATCGTTTTGAAACTTAATGTTGCAAATGAAACTTGACCAAATACATATAGCTACGATGTCACGAGTGCATTTTTGCACCCACTTACAAAAAGGAAGGTATAAAGTGAGCAATGGTTTTGGTGAAGTGGGGGTCATTTCACCCATATAAAAGGAAAGGCTAATCCGGATGTGATCCGAACCAATGATCCAATGATCTCTGGAGACATTCCCCAAGTACTCACACCTCTTGGTTTGGTATATGTGATATTCATCCATCAACCTGGACGGGCCCCGAAGACATGAGGCCGTGAAGTGTTCCTAAAATGGTGGGTTTCCCCAACAACCATGGGGTTTTCCTACCAAAAATCACCATTTTGGGGTGTGAAATGGGGGTACCACCATTTAAGGAAACACCCATATAAAAAATCCTTACCAACAAAATCTTGGACAACAAATTGGTGATTTATCCCACACTTCCCAAAAATCACCCCAAAAAATACCAACCCTAATGCAACATGTTTTTCCTTCGGGGCAAGTCACTCCCAAAAAATGTCATAAAGCACTATGAAATCTATCAAAATCTGTATCCCCTAACCGTTTAGAGAAGTTCGACGGTTAGCCTGCTTGCCTGAGTCCGTTTATTATCATCCCCCCAAACATGCTCCGCATTTGAAAAAAAAAATGGGGAAACAAATTCTCCCTCCAACGGACACCCCGAAACACCGCGCAGCCAACCCCTCCCCAACCGTGACCCCGTCCTTCAAGATGGCCAGAGCGCCCTGACCATCGCCCAACGTGGCGCAAAGCTTTAAGCAAGTATTACAGGTGACCTTGGCGTAGCGGCGTAACAACGCGTTGTTGGGAGCTGGACGCGTGGCGACATTGCTTTTCCCCCAATCATGAATTGAAGTCACCCACCCTTCATGGGGCCCCCCAAAAAATGGCGGAAATGCCTGGGGTTAGTTAGTGATTTCATCCCCTATAAATGGATAAAGACACCAATCAATCCCAAGTGATTTTTTTTCTTTTGCCATGATTTTTTAGCATATGTTTTTTCTTCCTCATAGCTGCTGAGAAAATAATGGAACCTAATCATGGCTCAGTGAAAAATTACCATGTATTTCAAAGGTATTACTACTGGACATGCACCCATTTTGCACTGGACCACGGGAGGAAGGGTAATCCTTTCCTTTTCACGACGTCAATTTTCTATTCAGACTAGCCACTTACGAGCTGCGAAAAAATTCCGGGGAAGGAGTCGGATCAAAATCAGCTGTGGTCATTTATTGTGCAGCTGAAGTACACTCCCAAAAAATAAACATGTCCCCTGAAAAGGGACCATTTTAAGAGGAATGTAGTCTTCCGAGTATCATTCTTGAGGAGCGAGCTGTTAGTTTTCGGTGGAGTAGTACTTACAACATGGTTTCGCTAAAAAAAAAAACATATTTTTGTTCAGCCCAAATGCCATGTGTCATCGATTTTCCAAAAACTGCTCTTGTTTTTTGGACTTTCTGACGGATTCCTGATGACCAACACTTTGAGGGGCAGCAGAAGTGTCGAAATTCTTTAAGAAAAAACTGCATGAAACGACAAACTAAGTAGCCAGACTTTTGGTCACCTAGTGATGGTTGATGCAACAGTGTTTGCGCTTTCATTTCATGAAATCTCAACTGTTCAAGTTACTACTATTCCTTCCACAATCATGGTTCAGTGGAGAATCGGTCCCTTCAAGACGAGTTTCCTTTACAAGAGTTCTTCTTTTCATCCATTTTCCACTTGCATGATTTTTTTCGATAGGACCCATGTATATATATATATATGTATATATATATATATCATATATATATATATATGGTCCATATGGTATATTTACCTACATTGATCCCATAAAGATCAACCATTCATGTAGGTAAATATACCAGTCCCGTGGATCCTATAGGTATGGGAGGAAGGCAGGAAGGGTACACTTCGAGAGTGGCATTGTACTTGCAACTTCCTAAGGCACCACACTGCATTGGCCGCCACGCGCCTCTCAAACCAAACGGCGGCATCATACGTTTCTGGGGCTGGAGAACAAAAAAAAGGTGATGCAGCCGTTGTTCCTTTCTAAGCTGGAAAAAAACATGATGCGGCCATTGAAAGGGCTCAATTTTTTGTTTGCTTCCAAAACAATGGAGATATAAAGAAATCAAGTGTTCTTTATCTACCTAGAGCCCCAAGTTTCCTCTAGTTTTGGAAGGTCAACCTTCCCCCCAAAGGTCGAACGGCCGAACTTCCAATCAAAACACCAGCCGGGTCATTTCGCTTCAATCTCGGTATATACTTGTTGTAAGTTCAAACAAGCAGAGATTTTTTTGGTGGCTTCGGCGAGGGATGAAGCTCCGTACCTTTTTTTGAGCCACCTTCCAGCTTAGTGATTTTTCGAACTCGAAGAACGGATTTTTTTTTGGGTGGTGGTGGTGGTGTGTAATAGAACTGCGCCAATGTATGCGACTTGTGAATAGAGTGTGTATTGTACATAGTCTATAGACCTGGATCTTCCATGGGTGTAAATTTTGTGCGTTTTCAACCGAAAAACCTACCAATCTTGGCAGAAATTTTACATATCTGGAAGATCCAGGTATGAATATGCCTACAGAAATCTGTAAGTACACTCCCGTAAGTTTCACAGCTTGCCCATGAAAAAATGTTAGTTGGAATGGCAAGTCTTTTCTTTTAGGAAGGTAGTGCTGCATTAAACATTGCTAAAAGGTAGCCCAAAGGTATTGCAAGGACAAACAGTTCCCTAGTATGTATCGATGTACAAATCTATATATGCATATGCACCTAGAACAATCAACATGGCTTCTGAAATAATAGTTTGGAACGGGTAACATGGGTAACCCCTTTCAATCACCGCTATCTTCGGTGAATCTATGTTAATAGGTTGTATGCCACTTATATGCTGTGCTACAGTTCTCAACAAAAAGGCCTCAAATTTTGAAGTACTCACCGCGTATTGGAGTGTTTCAGTGTTGAAACCGCTGATATGCAGCTATGGCCAGTTGAGCTTCTTATATCATGTTATATCCCCACTTTACATTGTTTTTTCTGTCTAGACATTGGTATAATTCATAAACCTTGGGAAGGCGATTCTCTTACTAAAGCATCAGTTGGGGTAAAGGTTTTGATACATCCCAAATAATTCTGTTTGTTGTTTTTCTTGCACGGAATTTCCAACCCATAACTTACTCAAAACTCACTGGATCACTGGGGATCTGGGGAGATTTATGTATATAATATAACTAAAAAACTAAAACACACTGCAGTCAACGAAGGCCTAGATACAGATGTCTCCCTATCTTCACTGATCCAATGCTAAAGAAAGTAAAATCGTCAGTGAGTCATATCTAAAATCCCCACAAATCTAAACTCCGACAGTTACCTCTTTTCGGATCTACCCGATTCGGATATAACAGTCACCGCCTCGTGGTTTTTCATAAAACATCGACGTATAGGATGCACAGGTTATACAACTGCTTGCCTTGTGTTTTTCTAATGCCGAATTTTTATCAACTCATCAGATCCCATATTGTTCCTATCTTCGGGGATGAATTCCCTTGGTCATCCACGCCTGTTGTTCATGTCCTCCATGAAGCACTGAGCAGCTTCGCCCTGGGCTTCCCAAGGTGGTAACAATTTTGCATGAGTTTTTTAAGAAACAATGAAATCAGTATGGAAATCAAATATGTATTTTACCTATAGAATATGTTGATTTTTATAGTAAATGTAATGGAAATGTAAGTATAGATATACCATCATTATGACAATTGAGATTCGTCTAAGTTTCAAAACCCTGGTTATGATTATAGATTCCATGCAACCCTGGCTGCTGAGAATTGAGATCCTTATTCTTTTGTCGCTCATTACAATCCTTGGGGCACTTGGTAGGTTCAAGATGTATGGATATCATGTGTTTTTCCTCAGATGCCTCACCTGTTCCCGTCACAAAAATCACTGGGATTCAGGTTACAAGTAGCCCCTCTCGAAGTGTAGCCTTCCTCCCATACCCATAGGATCCGTGGGAAAATGGTATATTCACCTACATGAAGGATTGGTTTCTTATGGGTTTTCATGTAGGTAAATATACCGTTCGTCCGATGGATCCTATGGGATCATCATGCAAGTGGAAAATGGATTCAAAATAATTGCACTATTGTAATTAGCCCCAAAAAATCGAGGTTTGGTTCAGATGTATATTCCTTTTCAACTGGGTGATCTTTTTAGGTTCAAAAATGTTACCAAAAAAAATCAGGCTGGTGAAGCCTTACATAGAATCTAGGGTGATTCCAGGGACCCCCTTATGGCAAGAGGGACCCATACTATTCCCATATAAAAGGGGGGTCCCATATGTCCCTTGGGAGTCCCGAACCAAAATCCAACCTGAAAAACATCCTTTTTTCAGCCCCCAAGTTCTCCACCTCAGCATTTGAAGCACAAACATTCAAGGCAGCGTTGTAACTGACCTTGGCTGGTTTCAAGAAAATCGTGGGTTTTTTCCAGCACAACAAGAAACACATGTTTTTTCAGGTATTTTGGGGGTGGGTTTTCCCTTATATAAGCCTTACATACAAGCTATATAGGTGAGTACCTGCCATTTTAGGTACCTGAAATGTTTGGCGACACTAGATCAACTCAACTCGTTTCAGGGTTGTTCCTTGGGGTGCAAGGGACGATTTCTAAGATGTCCCATGTTTTTTTTGGACACCAACCCAACCAATGCTTGATATGTTGCAGAAAAAAACTACCAAATTGCCACGAAAATCGCATCAAATTTGATCCCTCCGAAAATGTGTCTGTCAAAGTAGAATCCCATCTTGCCAGTCACGGATACCGAAAATATTCCCCAAGCTGGTTTATTGATGATTTAACATGGTAAAATCATATCCTTAAAAAATCACCTCTAAAAAACACAAGGATAAGTTCTGAAAATTTGGGTCCAAGGAACCACATCAGGATGAATCTCTTGCGCCAACATCTCCTAACGCAGGTTTTCACTTGCTGATTGAAAGATTTCCATGGGATGTGAATGACAACTTCAGATGATTCTGGGTGACCATAACTTGGCGGTCTTTTAACTCGTAAATATTTCTATGTCAGCGGTGATGTTTATGTCATGGTAGAATCCGGATCAAAAATTATGGCTGTGGTACTACTACCAGACCATCTAAGAAAACTGATTTTTGTAGAAAGCTGGGTCGTGAGGGTGGTAAATGAAGGCAAAGGTATCAGTTCTTAAAGGATTTTGATCATCTTGAAACACATTGTGAGACTTGTCACCAGTTACAGGTAGGCTTGTAACTCCATGTGTAGGGGCAAAATAACCCCCAATTACCCATTGACAAGGCCATCTATAGAGGTTATAACTCTATTTGGTTCCGCGTCTGTTTCGGCCCTGCGTTTTTTTCTAAACTTTTTGTGCTAGTACATGAGAGAGTTATTTGTAACAAATGTAAGATGTAAAGAAATACGAACTATTACTACCAACCCTTTTGTAGACCAAACAACTATAGGACTTCTAACCAAGCTATCTTACATGCAGGATACATACAAGAGGATTCAAAAAACGTATGGAAACAACACACCCAGAGCCAGCCGACAGACACTCATTTATTTTCCGAAGCTGCAAAGTGTGTTACTGGGTGGACAGATGAGATGGAATTATTCTGCTTTTGCTTCAATGCCAGGTTCTCTTTTTTTGAGACGTTTGTTTCGCCTTTGTAACGATTAATTCTCAGCTTCTATCTGTTGATGGCACTTGACTGCCTCCTCCTCAAAGCACTGACGCTCTGTTTGAGTTAATGGCTTGCTCACTTTTGCGAATTGTCTTCCTCACTACTGCAATCACTAGAGCCATCAGAGCTGGATGAGCTGGAGGGAAGCCAAAGTAGCTTCAAAACACTCCATTTCAGAAATTTAAAGACAGGGAACGAAGTACGGATTTGAAGCTATCACAAGAAACATTTTATACACGAAGATGCTGCGGCATCACCATGTCTTTTGGAAATGGTCGATCGAACCAGCATCGCGAACCTGTACTTCTGTCGGGATGCTCTCCAAGTTGGCAAAATTCAAAACCTGCCAGGAGAATGCATCTGTGGCCCCCAACCTCTTGGAACTAAGTCTGAACAGTATTTTGACGATAATAAGAAATCAGATGTAGAACTGTGGAAGCCAAGTGGAGCGTGAACTTTCTATCAGCTTGAAAGGTTGCCGGTTTCTGTCTGCATGTTTACTTGAGATTGGTCCGACAAAAAGACACCTCAGCTCTGCCACCATGCCTGCATGAAAGGCTGAAGGCGCACATGGCCAACGTGCTCTCGCATGAAATTCCCGATCGAATTCTTCACATTGTAGGTCAGGGCTGCCTTCTTGCCCGTCTTGCCCGTGGAGTCTGAAAACTACCTCTCTGGTGTTCCCGTTGTATGTTGCCACACCAGACCACCCACAATCCACACATGCACAACAGCGGAAAGTGTAATAAAAGCTGGTGCTCTTTCTGCACCATTCATTCTTGACAGCCCTTATTTCCACATGCTCACGTCTTGTCGAGGCGGCCCAGGCTTGTAGTTTCTCAAGGAATTGCGTACGAGATATTGCTTGTCCATTATGCACCTCTCGTGGGCACATCGAGTACTGTGACCCTTCCTTCTTCTCAGCTGCCGGTCTGTCAACGCAACAATAAAGAAAGACAAACATGAGATGCTTGGAATATTGACTTGCACATGTTGAGACCTAAAGATGTAGAGGCCACTTGCTGTGCTCAGCCACTCAGCCACTTCAGGTTGGCATAGGGTGGACCAGGCCTGATCTGGAGCTAGGAGTCCTTTTGGAAAGTAGGTTTTGCCGTATTGTCGCCCATCTGGATCTGAATGTTCTTGTTCGTAATGCCACATCTGTCAGGATGACGGGGAAATTCTCCAGCCGCAATCTGCTTCTGTACAAACGCTGCATCTGGCGACTGGGTAGCAGCCACTCATAGATCTCGAAGGCCCAGAGCAAACATCACATGAGCGGATGTTTTGTCTCCAGTCTCCAGTCCCGAGACTCCCTATCAGACTGAATCCGAATAGAGCTCAATGGAAACTTCGTGTGGAAGTCCTTCATATCCTTGTAGACCGCCATGTGGGGCACGTTGGCTACTGACTTCTATATCTACGCCCAAACTACTGCAGTGCGACACCACGACAAACACCTACAGAACGAAGGTCCAAGCAAGTGCTGTCCCGCAAGACATAGTAGCATTTGACTGAAAATTAAGACTGCAAGACACTGGACTCAGAGCTTCGGAAGCAAAACCAAATACATCAATGCGCAAACAAACGAATAAATACTACTATAACTTCCGTGAAAAGGCATTCCTTTTCAGCTGCACCCAACGACTCAACGACGGCGTCTTAGCAATCATGGACGGACGTAACATGCGAAAAACAACAAATCCACTCATGAGAAACTTCCCATCTACTCATTAAGGCTGAAGCCGTGGTTCATGACATCTGCATCATCTGGAAGCTGATCAAGTATCATCGCAGAGACACCATCCTCTCACCCAGCTCTTCTGGCACAAGTGCAAGGGTCGCAGCTGGCTCTTCAATGTCTTCCATCCACCTCCACATCCATGACACCAAAATCAAGGCGAGGCTTCTTCTTCTCTGGAGACGGAAGTTTTTCTTCGACCTGGAAAGTCAGAGTTGAGCTCGCCGGAGCTTGTGAAGAAGGTCCTGTGGTGGCACGCCAGCGGTCGTGGTAATCAGCTTGATGGATGTACTTTTTCTCCTCGGCGTGGCGAGAAGGCCAGCAACCAGAGCCTGTTCCTCCTCTAAGCTTTCCCGCAAACCCTGTTTGAAGAGGCCAAAGACACCCTTGTTCTTCTGGCGCAGCCAATCCTTTTTGATACCTCCATAACTGAACCGCAAGATTGGTTCAGTTTCATGCTCACTTGGCAATCGCACATACGCTGCATCATGTTCAGCAAAATGATGACGATTGTTCTTTTCAAGATTGCCATCAAACGAGGTGTTTTCGGGTACTGGCAAGCAGTGACGAGCATGTCCTTCAACTCGTTCCATGTGATGTGAGCGAGGAAGGCATCCACTGGTTCTTTTGTGTGTTCCCACTCATTGCTGAGCACCACACGGCATTGATTGCGAACAAACTTGGCTGCACGATAGCGAGCATCAACTAAGCAATTAGCCACAGTCATCGACAGCAGGTCTTTTTCCGATCCCAGCTTTGCCAAGGATCATGAGGCCAAAAGATGATCACGGTGCTCTAGGGGCCCCACCTTTACATCTTCCAAATTGGAAATACATTGCACTTTTTTTCCGGACTTGGCCGGGCCAGATTGATCAAAAACCCAACTCACTAAAAAACAAGGTAGCTGGCTGACAAATAGGTTCTTTGTGGGGAACCCAACCCTAAACTAATCACCAATACTTTGGGTCCTGCCTAAAAACTGGATGACCAGTGGATAATGAAGGTTAAAAACGGATTCCCTTCATTCATGAACAGATTATGACTACCCACTGTGAACCAGGGGTTTTGGGCAAGTCCAGATTTCACTCCACTCCTCCAGGAGACGTCGTGAATACGCTGAATTCGATGACCTCAAGGCGTTGTTGCCCGTGTAAACAGAAGTAAGGGGCTGATTTTAAAAAAACTTTTTGGGGTTATCCAAGTTCAAGACTTCCAAATGTTTGCCAACAAGTTACAAGTTTTAACGGTAGGGGGTTTTGACGAAACCCAACATGTTGGTTTTTGGAAGCCTTTTGTTCAAAACAAGAGCAACATATTTGGCAAAAACACTCCCAAAAGTCCGAATATGTGTTTAACAGTGGCTTTCTATGATTTTTGCGCGGTGTCACCGATTGAGTTGCCATTCAGTTTGGTGCTTCGATTGGATCATTTACATAGCTTCCACTAAAAGCAACCCAACCCTTCCAGTAGGCCACATATGGTTGTTTCCAAAAATAGGGCTACCCCCAAATCATCCATTTCAATAGGGTTTTCCATTATAAATTATAAACCATCTATTTCGGGGTACCCCTATTTAATGGAAATACCCATATATTAAACAAACACAAACCCAATGGGTACACTGTTGTTTCTGTAATCCTCAGTGCAAAAGGGGGTGGCTCTTTTTTGGGGTTTGGACTTGTTGTCCGGATTTTTTGCAGCCAGCCTAGAGGGGCAAAACCATGACGGGATAGGAGGATCGCCAGATGCCAAAAAAAAAGATCCAAAGAGTAGGACCGAAGAAGCAGGAGCAAAAAGAACAACAACAACAACAACAACAACAACAACAACAACAACAACAACCATTTAACGCTGGCTAGCACACCAGAAGTGTTTCTTTCCTTCGAGGTCACCCAACGCATCCAATGCAGTGTTGTAGCTGATGATTGTCCTTAGGTTGCAAAGGTTCAAAAGCATCACTTGGAGGATCATCCCAGGACTTGTAACTGGTTAATAACCATCGCTAGTTTTAGTCCCCCAAGTAGGATTGTTCCCCTTCCAAATGGTCTAAATGGATTTCCCATAGGGGATACTAAACACTTACTTTCACGTCAAAAAGGGTCCATCCCTTATGGCCCATAACGAGTCAGGGTGCTTGATAAAGATATACCCTCCCTAAAACTAACAGTTTGAACCTAAAAATAGGCCGAAAACCCCAAAAAGACATGAATCTTCCAGTCCCAGTGATTTTCCGGTTCTATGTTAAATTTCGGGGGAGTAGATACCTTGATTGATAGACTTTGGGTGTCAAGAATGGCATCGTCAGCATTGCTTACAAATTAATGTTCAGTCCCAAGTATTTGCAACGATTTGGATTCATCAACTGACCATGATTGGATCATGATCATATCATCAGATTCGCTGATGTTTACCATGTTTTATAGTGGACCTACGAAAACTAACGGCTGCAACCTGAAATTTTGTCCCATTGGAAAAGGAGAAAACATCGACACAAACCAACCAATTTTTGGGTTCCATGCTAGTTTTCCAGCGGTGTACTGGGGTGTCCCCGCAAATCTTTAGGATGATTGGTTAGGATCACCCCATTATGTTAACCTTCCTTTTTGAAAGTGGGTGAAATCACTTTGAGAATCCAACTTTTAAGCCATTGATCCGTGATCCTTCGGGATCTCCTACTAGGTTGTCCATGGAAGTTACTCCCCTGAAAACTAACATGTCCCCTGAAAATCGATGGTTGGAAGATGTATTCCCTACTGAAATGGTCACTTTTTAGTGGACATGTTAGTTTTCAGGGGTGTAGTAACTAGTTGGTAAGTTGCTTTAATCGGGACATAAACAACCTACTTACATAGTATATTGGGGTGAAATAATCTATTTACTAAGTACAGGCAGGACATCCCAGTAGTATATTATAAAACACGAGTTGCCTGGCAGCAGGCCAAAAAATTGGACGAAAAAACTTGGAGACAACACTGCCCCATCGAAATAAATCGGCCAATCCCAGGGTAATACATGGTGATTTCCTTTGGTTTTGGGTTTTTGAAAAAAATGGGGATTCACGTTGAAACACACCCAAAAACTAACGGCTGGACTGACACGAAAAATCCCCAAAAAGTTGAAAGGAAAATGTTCCTCTTCCAAAAGCATGATGTTGTGGGGGGTTCAGCTGATTCATCTTAGGTCCCTGGGACTCCTTGAAAGTCTCAGGTCCAAAGGAACGATTTTTGAGACTTGCTATGTTGAGGTGATTGAATCATCAGATTATACTGATTATACTGGTAATAAAAATATCCTGAAGTTTAACATGGAACTTGAAGATGCCCCTTTTGTTGGAAAACGAGACCTCTTTTTAGAAACTATCATTTTGATGTTCAGAAAGTTGAACTTCAGGGGTGTACTCCACCCAACTTCTGCTGTACGTTGCGCACCTACTAAAGACCGTCAAAAGAAAATCAGAAGGGGGCACGATGGGGGGTGGAGATGTGCATATTATAGAAATGCACCTTTTTCCACCATTCCACATCTGCAAAGAAAATACGACTCAAACGATGAAATGATAAATCTCGGGATGATCCATTTGAACCATCTGTGCAAAATGAGAAGCCATCCTCCCCCGATTTTCCGGATGAAAGTCGTCTTTAAACGGATTCTAAAAAGCACCATTCATATACTAACCACAGCTTGAAGTAGGATAGAACAACCATTGGTTGAATGCACATCCCTGTTTTGTTGTTGCCTTTTCCCTGGTTGTTGTGCTCAACCCCCAGCCTGTTGCTTCCCTTTGCTCGGACCAAACACCTAAAATCTTTTCGAGCGACGGCTGCAGCCTAACTTGAGGCAGTTCATTCAGCCTTGGTGGCGATTTGTAGGCAGTCAATGAATTAATGATGAATCGGTGCTAAACCAATGATGAATCAATGCAAAAGTAAGAATGAATCAATGATGAATCAGGGATGAATAGATGATGAATCAATGTTAGCTCACTGATGAATCAATGCTAAACCAATAACAAATTTGTCATGAATCAACGATGACTATGGATTTGGGGGATGCAAGTGGGAATACAAGCATGATTTCTTTCCCCAGCGGATTCCCTTGGATCTGGTGCAGAAAACATGTACATTATCTATATGCATTGCAATATACATCTACAGTAGTTCAAAAGCACTTTACTAGCCTACCTTTTGGTATCTGTGCCACCTATTTTGACCTTAAGGTATGTTTTTTTCTGAACCCAGACTGATTCAAAAATAACTTGATGTCATGTGTCCAATGTCTAAGTAAACTTATGGTTACCACCCACACACCACCACCTGGGTGCCCCAAACAGCCGTTGCACTTCATGCATGCTCTCCTGTGCCTGAAAAAGGCATCACCGCCCGAGGGATTCCCCAGCAAATCCAAAATGTTCTTCTTGTGGACATTTGAGGGAGGATGAAAGCCCCGTTTAAAAAAAACGCATCCTCTGAACTATATGAGTTACCCCCCAGGAATTAACAAAAAAAACCTGAGAATACGGGCCCCTTCGGAAAAGGAAAATCATCTTCCAAAGCACCATTTTTCTGGTTCTATATATTAATCTTCGGGGCTTCGAGGCTCTTGGGGGAGGTTTTTAAAACACCAACCGATATCATGAAGGATCCTGATACATTGGTTGGGCTACCTGGCACCCGAAAAAACATCTACGAATCAAAATGGTGCGCTATCAGTTGGATGACGAACCCAAATCATTGCATACAAAAGGAGTGTTTGACCATTTCCATATTGTTAAAAAAACGGTTGTTTCGGGTAGCCTCTGGTAAATTAACATAGCGATGGCTGGAATATCCCCATTGCTTCAATAAGAAAAAACATCTTCAAAGTCAAAGGGTCAGTTTCCATGGCTCTGTTAGTTTACCGGAATGTAACAGACATATTCTCAGATTATATATATATATATACACACACATTGGACCCTGCCCCCCAGAAGATGGTTAATGGGGAACCCCTATACTGAACCAAATGGTGATTATTTTGGGATTCTTACAGGCCCGGGGCAGAACGCAATATATATATATAAAAATATCCAGCATGGGATCATGCCATCATCACCTCTTTGATCCTATCAAACCAACCAACTATCTGACATCATTCACAAGTGAACCACACAAAAAAGATACAAAGAAACCTTCCTGGCAATTCTGCTGGTGCCCTTTTTGGGGATGGCTATCTTAGTTCCAGGGGGGGGTTAGTTACTTCAGAACCCTTAAATCCCTTATCTAACCCAACCAAATCACATAATCAGATCCACCACCGAACCGAATCGAAAAAAAATCGAAGTTTTTTCGGTTCGCCTTGGCAAAGGCCTTCAAGACCGAGTTGTACGTCACCATCGTTGGGGCGACCTGGCCGATTTGACGACGGATTCACCCACGGACTCCCACGAGGCGGCACCCGTAAAAATCCGCCATGGATTTTGAGTTTTCTCCACAAAAAAAACACGATGAAAAAACAGATTTGACATTTGAATTCCCAAGGGAATAAATGGAAGATTGGAAAAAATGTCAACTGAAAACGTGGCGTCTATATTAAATTGAAGGAGGTAAGGGATTCGGATAGGTTTACTTCTGAACCCACCACCCCATAGCTGAGAACTTCGAACCCTATATGTAAAGGTACGGTACACATACTCCCCTCAACCCAGCACTTCATGAACCCCTGCAGGTGCTTTCTGATTTTTTTTCCGCAAAAAAAGCGGCGACATTTGATCCATCAGATTGGCGTTCCATCATCTTTCTTACCATCTTCCAAGATTTTGAAGCATTGCAACACTGGGAGACACGCTCCTCAGCCCGGGAAGCAACAAAAAGCGTCGGAAATGAAACGCTGAAGTTAGGAGACTTCAAAAACTAGGATTGAGATTTTCACGGAAATACCCGGGATTTCCGTTTTGGGGGGAAGATATATACATACATAGTTAGGCTTGGACCTGCGGTGTGCCTGTTGAACCAGTAAGATACCTTGCAGATATCCTGACCTCTAAATCCTGGATGTTTTTGTCCAATAGATACCCACCCCATTTTTCCTAACATTGGCCCATCGAAAAAGCCCAGCATTTTGATGGTAAAAAACCAGGAAAAATCATGAAAAATCCATGGCCATGCTTAGATATATATTGGTTTACCAGAGGGCCTCTATGAAGATCTGGAGTTTCAATCAACTTCAAAACCCAAAAAAAACGCAGCAATCCAGCAGTTACCAGTTGCCTTTAAAAAAAAAACGGTACTTTCCTACGTTTTCGGATAGGTACCAGTAGGTTCTAAAAATACAAGAATATACTACCAGCATATCAAAAGTATACCTCTCAAGATGCAAAACAACCCAACGTGATACCTCGAGTTTTCAAAAAAAAAACGACTGAAAACTCCAACACAAGGCCACCATTTCTTCCCCAAAATCCTTCCACTTCTCAGCAAATCATGATTTCTTTTCATCTTCCAGGTGATTCAATGTGACCTTTTGATTCCCCGGTTGGAGGTCACCAACAACCATTTAAAAGGGTCACGCAAACTCACCATCTCAAAAAAAGGTCACAAACTCGCAGAAATTACCACAGTTAGGTAGGGACGTGTTTTTGTTTTTTGTGGTGACATCATTGACATCTCTACAATCTCCATTTTTTCTGATTGATGCCAAGACTCCCAAGGTGAGGCTTAAACAGAAGAGACCTTGTAGCCAATAAGAGATGTCCGATAAATCCAAGGTCCACGCCTTTGGAGGTGCGCCCCCAAACCCCCAAAACTTACGTCACGAGTTTGGTTGGTTGGTGGCTAAATCTTAGGGAGCCCATGGAATCCATGGCAATTTCATGTCAAATGTACAAAGGTTGGATTTCATGTATTTCTCGGCTTATATAGGTATAGACAGTATAGGTATAGATTGTCCCTTCTAGGTATATTGCGGTAGAAATCCACCAACCTTTAGGTATATACCTCGTCCCTTTTAGGTTGGCTACTAAAGGTATAAGTGGGAATGATTTACCTAAGATTTGCCAAGGAATCGTTTTGGAAAGGCCGTAACTGGCAGCTTGGTAAAGATTGGTTTGGGAAGCAACGTCCCAGGTGTTGTAGCGTCCCAGGTGTTTTAGGTGGGTTGATACTGGCAAGTTGGCTGTGGGAAATTGCAAAAATCCTGTTCCACACAAAATGTCCATTACTGGGTGGTGAAGGAGATGGAATTTACATCTGATACACTGATATAGTACCAAAATACAGCAAGTCAGACAAGTTTAAGACTTTTGTTTGTAAAATGTCAAATTCAAAAGCCGCTGAATCAAAGCGAGTGCTAACAGTCCAACAAAACATCAAACTTTAAAAAAACAATTGAGTCAGGTTGCGTTGTGTTTTGCAAACCCCTGCCTTGCGGAAAATGACTATATTTTTCTATTGATTCATTCAGCAAGATGTGCTGATCGAAACAGTAGGAACTCCTGACATTGCTGGGGGAAAGCTCTTTTCATCACTCAGCTCCCTTCCTATGCCCCTTTCCAACCAGCCAAGCAACCATCCCAGCACCCAAGGACTGCACACCCTGGCGGGGTATGGCTGGAAAACTCTAGTTTTTCCCCGAAAAAAATCGGAGAAGTGATTCCAGAAGCATCAGGATGAAAAGTACAGATGTCTTTGTGACGTTTGTGAAGGAAATGGCCCATTTCTTCCCAAAATCAATGAAACTTGTTTATTTTGGAATGTCGTTTGATTGATCCTTGCGATCCTTGAGAGCTTTTTGTGCCACTGACGACCTGTGACCCATCGAAAAAAACTGAGTTGAATTGTTGCAAACATTCTGAAAAAGAGAGAAAGTTTGACTTTGACTATGTCTTGAACTTTCTGTGTTGGTTATATAACCCCTTTCCAATTAAACTTGGTGGGTGTGTAGAATCCTCAACCTCTTGTCCTTTTTTGTCGTGGAAATTCCATGCGGGATGGTTCCATATTACTTTGGTTGCTTTGGGTGACACAGTTGCCAACTATACAAATATGTCACCCAACTTATAGCTGCAGCTTATATTCAGAAGCGGGTGGTTTCCTCACTCAACCAATGGCCGGAGACAAACAATTAAGTTGCTGCTCGAAACCATTTGGCTCAATAAAGCGTTCACCAACTGAGTTTCCTTGCATTCTGCCTGCAATTTGTCTGTACAACAAAAAAATAGCTTGTAGCTCCTTTCAAGTGTGCAAAATTTGTGCCTTTTCACCCGAAAAACCTACCGAAAGGCAGAATTTTTACATATCTGGAAGATCCAGGTATGTTTCAAATGGGGGTTGAAAACCATCACCACTTATAACTTATAACGTATAACCCATAATGAAACTCATGGGACTGGTATATTTACCTACATTTACCATAAAAACCAAGCAGTCATGTAGGTAAATATACTATTCCCATGGTAAGAAAAATCCAAATTGAGTTTTCATAGCTCCCTTTGCCTGCCTTGTAAACCGCCGAGTACATGGCCGTCTTACGGCCATCACTACCGGCAGCCATAGACATCAACCAATACCTCATCGATGAAGCTGGGGTAGGTCCCCGGGCCCCTATTGGAAATCCCTATATAAGCCCTATAGCTCGTGGGTATTTATGGGTGAAAAAATCCCCAAGAATCCCTAGAGAACACCAGCTAAATACGATGGGTATACTGTCTGGGATACACCCAATCGTCCCTTGAATTGGACACCTTGAACTTTCATCGAACATCAAACCTTGAACAAAGTTTCGTGGTGTTTCTTTTTTTCGGATGTCTCTTGTTTAAGGTGTCCCTTTTTTGCGGGGTGAAGATGTGGCGAGGAAAGTAAGCAAGCTCCTTTTCTGGTAACGAGTCTACCGACCTCCGCATCGTTTTCTTGCGAAAATCTGGGTGGTGGTTTCAGTTTCAGTTGACAGACATATGGGTCAAAAATGGGCTCATCCTCTACCAGTTTTTGAAGGTGCATCGTACAAAAAAAAAGTTGGGCTTCTACCACCTGTAGGTAAGCTACTCAACTACCATATGTTTCGCTACATAGACCAAAAACATCACATTCGAGGTCACAAAAAAAAGGAAAACAAGAAAATCACCGATAAAACAGTCGGATCCAAGTATATCTAGGTGGTGGTTTCAACCCAATCTGAAAAATATGCAACTGTCAAATTGGAGCGAATTTCCCCAAGGTTCGAGTCGAAAATTCCAAAAATATTTGAAACTTTAGAAACCATAGGTGAAAAACACATTCCCTTCTACATCGGCTTTTGAATATGATTTTCAAATAGGCTTTATGTATAGAGAGTCAACCATCATCATTTACCTACATGGTATTTGAATACCCAGCCACTTCCCAACTTGGACCATGATCAACTTGATCAACTTCAAGGCACGCATAGTTCTGGTAGATGGCGTCAGATGCACCCAACCTGTTTGAGGCAAAAAAAATCACCACCAAATATGGGATCTGGGGGATAGAATTTTGTGGACAATATATTACATCCATATCTGCCTGGGGTTATCCCTTGATCACGCCAGTCCTACCAGCGGCTTGAACCCGTACGCATTGTTTTCGGCTTTGCGAAGCCCATCAATATATTGAATGAAATTTTCTGGCGATCGCCAGATTCTGCCACCATCAACATTAGATGGTTGAAATTTCATATACCCAAAATTGCCATGAAGTGAGAAACACCACATTTCCAGAGCCTAATTCTTGGGTATCCAGTCCTAATCCACCGTATTCCTCTACATCAAAACTACACCCCCGCCCAACTCAAGGAACCAAGTAACCTTTGTTGAGGTGTTAATTCTAAGGAGGGTTTTTAGTGGTAATTCCTTACTAGTTGGTGGTTGAACCAACCCAATCTGAAAAATATGCAACCGTCTAATTGGAGCGAATTTCCCCAAGGTTCGGGTTGAAAATAAAAAATATTTGAAACCACAACTCAGCTTAGGTCGTCATTTTTTGGGGAAACCACTCATCGCGTCGTGGAAAATTAGATATTCTCCGTGGATCTTTCCAGGACATTTTTCCGGATGCAAGGTTTCGCGGGAACTTCCGTGAAAAAAACTCCATTGGAAACCAAGAGACAGTACGAAGATCGCCATGGGATACCAACACTTCCTGAAGTCGACAAAAAAAACACCCAAAAGCAGATGTTCATCGCAGCATTACCCTTCAAAAAACAACTTCCCACACGCATTGCAGAGTTGGGAACCAAAGAAAACTCCACCGGCATTCCTTCACTTCCCGGATCCCCCCCAAGGAAATAGGTCTGCTTTCCATGGATTTATTTTTCATGGACACCAACTAAATAATTGCGACAACAAAAAAGGTTACTTCTGATTCTGCATCTTCCAGTTAAAGTTTTAGATGGCAAAGAGGTGGGCCCCGACACCAGTTGTAAGTAGGGTGAAATAACTGCACTTATTACCCAGTTAAAAGGCCCTTTATGGGGGTTACCTTATAACTCCATTTATAACTATAGTAGGGGCCCACCTTGAATGAACCCCCTACAAATTGGTTGTTGTTGTTGTTGTTGTTGTTGTTGTTGTTGTCGTTGTTGTTGTTGTTGTTTCGGCATCTCCCTCAAAGATTCCGATGATCCATTCATCAACCCCTCCGGAAGCTACGGGGTAGTAGATATCTTCAAACCAACCCTGCTGAAATCACTAAATTTGTTTCTTTGTTCCAGGGATCATTTTAGGTTTCCTTCGACCACCCACTCACCCTTTTTGGACCATGTAATAAAAGGTTCTATAACTTTATCAAATTTGTCCTACCAGATACGTAATCCCCCAAACGTTTTTGAAGCTTGGCGCCATTGACTCCGTGAGACTAGTGACTATCTTCATATTTTCATCGAATATCCCCTCTCCAAGCTTTTCTTTGATGCGCAAAAAGGATTCCCCAATTTAGAGCTGGTGAGGGTTTTCGGACTCCCAATCAGGAAACAAATACATGCATGTCAACAAAAAGGGGTTCCGTTCTTCTCCAAGTGAAGCATCAAAAAAATCAACCCCCCCAAAAAAGTATGGGAACCATCTGTTGAAAAGCCCATCAGTGATTCTTAACCCACAATTTTCCTTTCATCAACCCTTATCAAAAAACCATACTAGGCAAAACTTAGGTCTCTTGCTAAAGGTGTATAGTGTATAGTAACTTTTAGTGAGTTACATCTTTAAAAAAAAAACACCAAATTTACAGCCGGGCTAATAGTATAAAGGACTACCAAAGATTTGCCAAGCATATACCTTGCAATTCTGTGCTGGTGACCATTTTGGGATGGTGAATCACCTGGGTTTGCCCGCAGTCCACGGGGTCAAATCCGAGCAACTGAGCATCCTTCCAAAAATCCAATTGACAGCGAAAGCCTGGAAGTCCAACCCTAGGGACTTTCATACCGTAACCCCCTGGAAGAGGATTCCATGTAGTATAGTATACCTGGATCTTCCAGACATGTAAAATTTCTGCCAAAATTGGTAGGTTTTCCTCTTGGTGAAAAGGCACAAATTGCACACACAAAAGGACGATCCAGGTATAGTTACCTATATGAATTGGTTACTTTTTAAATGGTACATATTGGTAAACAAAAACCCTGGAAGTCCAACCGGACAGCATTTTGATATAATATTGGTGTATGAGAAACTCACCGTCTTTTGTACGAAGGGTTTATCATCCATAAGGAAGCCCACCTACTGTTGATGGTTCAGAAATCCTGCACCAGTTAATCGGCAGTTTATCCCCTTATTGGACCAGAGCTTTAATACATCCCAGGTGGTTGGCCTTGGGATTTCTTCCACCAACAGTATTTAAAAAAAAAGTGGTCTCGTTGATTTTCCAACCACAACACAGTTTTGGACCAGAACTTCTTGCTTCGCTTTTCGTTTCGCCCTTTCGGGCCGTAAAAGTTGAGGAAATAACGCGAGCTTAGAGGATTAAGTTACATGTCTTACCAAAAAAAACATAGGATCAACTCTAGTTGGTGGTTTCAACCCATTTCAAAATATGCTCGTCAAATTGGATCATTTCCCCCGGTTGGGATGAAAATAACAAATATTTGAAACTACCACCTAGAACTCATTTTAGGGCTGAAACTTTCCTTCCTTCGGGTATAAAGGGAGGATTTTTTTCAGATTTGCCATGGTTATCTATGACACCAACCCAACCCAAAATGTACTAAAAATTTTGAACCACAAGTCTACCTACCTTGATTTTTTGTTGGAAGACGAAAAAAGCCCCCCCAACCACGAAAAGAAACCTTCCTACTTACCGGTTTGGTCCAGTCAATAGGGATCCTTATTCCATGATTGATTATAATCCCTGGCCCTAACTGCATAGTATTATACCCTATATAACCCAATCAACCACCTTGGCCGTTTTTTCATTGCTCATCAAACACCAAGAATGATACAGCATGAGATACACCATAAGTTGACATCTTGTTGTGCATGAAGTTACCAGCCACCAAGCTGATTAAAAGTTCAGGAACTTCACCCTTCAGCACATGGAAGATGATCTGCAGATTGTGGAATGACTTTCTGTAGACCACCTGATCATTCAATTTGGGAATTAACATATATATCAAAGATGAATGAAGGTTTGGAAACATGTACCAAACCATTACCAAACCCTATATTTCCAGCGAAAAAAACATGGCGTCATGTTTGGTTTTCGATTTGCTAAATTTGGGGAGAGCAGTAGGGATTGCACCATCTATGACGTCTATGGTGTATATTAGCAGTGATATTCTTCTGAAATTATGTCTTCACTTCTTTTCTACCAGAAACATTCCCAGCACAGTTGCTACCTACCTTTTCTAGTTGGTGGTTTCAACCCATCTGAAAAATATTAGTCAAATTGGGAATCTTCCCCGATTTTCGGGGTGAAAATAAAAAGTCTTTGAAACCACCAACCAGTTATTCCTCATGACCTGTCAACTCACTCCCAACTTCCCAACTTCCCAACTTCCCGAAGAGTGCCTTTGTCCCAACCCAAATGTCCTTTATCACAACTCAGCTGACGACTATCCTTAAGGGAAGGAAGTCGGAGGGTGGGGAAACTGGGGAAAAAGCACAGTTCACAACCCCATAGGATCCATGTATTGTATATTTACCTACATTTACCATAAGAATCAACCAAATGTAGGTAAATACACCATACATGGATAGTATGGGAACATGGGTTTTTCTTCATAAAAAAGGAAGGCGAAGTACATATCTAATCTACCCTGTGATTTTGAGGATTCCGGGATTCTTTTTGTCGCTCTTCATTTAATAAGAAAATACATCATCCCTTGCGACCCCAGATCACTCCCACAATATCACGGGGTACTACTAACCCTCCCTCTAAGTAAAGACATGGTAAAACATTTGTTTGAAACACAACGGCACGCATGCAAAAAATTTGGTTGTTTAGCAAGGAAACTCTGACACTCACCTTTCATGCGAAGAAAACCTGCAGAGTCACCCCCGGGTCATTTCGAAGCCTCCACACCTCCATTTTGGGGGAAAATTCCCCCATCCTGAAAATTAACATGACATTGCCTGGAAAGCCAAGTGCCCTATTTTTAAGGCAATGGTTGCTGGTTTTTAGGGGTAAAGTTGCCTAAAAAAATAGGACACTTGGCGTTCCAGGTGGTTGAAAATTCACCACTTCTTCAATAGGAAATACAGTACTGTACATACATCGACTTATTCATTTTTGGTGGATTTTTTCAGCAAAAACGTCATTCGTTCGTTTTCGGGGTACAGGAAAAGTTGTGTCGGAGTTTGTTAGAAATCTCCCTGTGTACCTTGATTGACCCTCAACGAACGTGATCGTAAGTTGGTTTATTTCACCTACTCAAGGGACGTATCCAACCTACTTATATAAAGGGGGTTACAATTATAATCTATTGATCCTAAGTACCGTGGACATCCCAGTACCCCCATAAATTTGTTCTGCGAATCTTCCATCCTGATTTTAATCCCGGAATAACAAACACAGTGCCAGTGTTCCAAAAGTAGTGATAACAAAATGACCAACAGTTACCTTACCTTCCATAATATCCTGAATAGTTGATGCTGTTGGTTGATGTTGTTGGTTAATCTTGGGATCCTTATATGTTTTGTTGTAATCCATGTAGCTGGGTGGATATGTTCATCAACAGATCAATAAGCCCCAAAGACCTTCCTTGTGCAATGATTTATGCCACCCTGGTTCCTGCAAGGCCAAGGTAAGGGAGAGAAGTAAGGCAAATGCCACTAGCAGCATGCCATACCTGCCACAAGTGATCCATGGTGATCCGAAAAAAAAATGCTGAAATTTGTCAGCTTGCCAAAAACAACTTCCACAAAATTTGTGGGTATGAATCATGAAATATCCACCTGAAGTTTTTTCCTGAATGACTTTTGGGATAATCTTGCAATTTCTGATGAGAAATGATCAAAAGTAGGATTTGTTTATCCCTTTATGACTAAAACTAAATAACCAGAATGAAGGGGTTTTTTGTCACAGCTCAAATGACGTGTTTTTTTCATGTTGATGTCATAGACTCTGTTATAAGAGCTGACAATTCCTGGAAGTAGGCTTCGAGTCAAAACTGTTTAGAACGTTGACCAAGCTGTACGTTAAATAAAGTGGCGAAAGCCTTGAAATTTTCTGTGGCCCAGGATGATTCAAATATATTCAAATGGAATGAACATTGATGAACTGTTTTCAACCTTTTGGTTGAGTAAGCCACTGGAAATGTTGGCTTCTTGGATGAGTTTGCAAAAATCGTTTCCCATGACGGCTTTATATACTGTAATTGTATGTTTCTATGATTCAACCACATCGGGTATGGTGCAAGAGTTTGGTAGAAGCGGGTAACAACCAAATCCTACCATCATATTTGTTAAGGTCGAGTTCTGGCATCCCCATGCATCCCTATGCTAGTTCAAGGATCATCCAAAAGTAAAAACACACCTTGTCATCTTTCAGCTGCGAAAATTGAAAAAAAAACAGCCTTTTTTCTAAAACTTCGCTGCACCAAAAAGGTCCAGGGTGTTTTGTAGGGGCCCGGGACACAACCATTGTCCCGATATGATTCGGTAGTTGGTTCGTGTTTACCCTTCAAAACCCTGGACCTTTTAGTGCAGCTGAGAAAAAACACTGAACCTGCATCACTTCATCCCCAATTTGAGCTCAAACCACACCTTCTGGCCATTTCATCATATTTCACCAACCAGGTGATTTCCCTGAAATTTTTGGGGATTTCCCCTACCTTTTGGGGCCCACAAAACCCGTGTGAGGTCACCATAATTTGGGTAGACACCGACCTTTCGGGGATTCAAAAAAAAATGGACCATCAAGACTTCTTCATGGGATCCAAAAACCAACCAACAAAAAAAAAATATATATAAGTTGGAAAAAAAACATCTGCCCAAATGTTCAATTCACTCAGATTTTTAACCGTTTTCGGAACGGCTCTCTTCAGGCTTCAGGTTTTTCAATTTGGCAAAAATTGGTCGACCCGAGGCAGAGACCCTTCATCCTCACCTGGCCCGTTGCCTTGGTGGCAGATCCGCATCCAAGACCTTCCGTCGAACGGCAAGGCGTTGGCGGCGTATCCAATGGGATGCGACAAAAATGGTGATCACCAAAACGTCTTGGGGCGGCTGGAAGTTCCAGTGGTTGGAACAACTGGGGAAAATGTCTGAAATTTCCAGGTGATGAAAAAGTCGTGACCTTTTCATCCCCTTAAACGTTGGAGGTCACCAAAAACAACCCCTTGAGTTCGGGTCACGTGAATTCACCATCCCAAAAAGGGGCACAAAGAATTGCCAGGTTGATGTTTTTTCTTCTTTCAGCTGGGCAAAAAATCATTGGACAAAAAATTGATCGGCCAATTTTGAGAAGTGCCAGTTGCGTTGCCGTGCCCCCCCCCCGACGCCTGGCCAAAGCGCATGGAGGCCTGGGTGAAAAAGGTGTGGCCAACATCTCCAAAAAAATGATGGATGTACTGTTGATGTACTGTTGATGGCTGAAATCCGGCGTTTCGGCAGTTGAGAGGTAGTTTTGTTGAGTGGGGATGAAAAGGTCACTTTGAATCACCTGGTCTGAGTTGTTTTTTGCTTTCGAAAAGAAGCATCTAACATGATCATTCTGTTGGGACCTGACGAAAATCCTACGAAAACAAAATCCATCTGAGAAGTATACCTACTACTCCAACTAGTTTCAACCATTCTGATGGGATCCACGTATGGAATATTTACCAACATGGTTTCACTTAAGATAAAATCTACCAGGTGATCCAAGCCGTGACCTTTTTAGGTCCCAGTTAGGAGGTCACAAAAAACAACCTTTGAGTGAAAGGGTCATGTATTCATCCCAAAAAGGTCAGGAATTGAATCACCTGGTAGGTAAATATTCCAGGCCCATGAACTCTACATATCTGGGATTCACTTGATTTTGTTTCAGCACCATTTTCATGGCTGGTCAACCTACCCTCTCACGTAACCCCCCGGAACTAATGCCTTCATTTCAGGGCTAATTAACCATTGGTTTCCCTTAATAAGGCCGGCTTTAATCGGTATGTCAGGGGCGGGGGCCCAGGTTGACGGTCACCATCACATTTGGAGTGATGTTCGTTTGAACCACCTGAAATCAAGCCACAGGTTTGCCAAATATAAAGATATACCAAACTGAAGAGGGTGTAAACATAGATATCCAAAATTTTAAGGGTCTATATACATGTTTTTTTCCAGCAGCAAAACAATTTTTTCTTTAATCTCTCATCACCTTATCCACCAAAACTTCCATGTGAAACTCCAAACTATGCAGTTGAGGTACTGCCATCTGTGCAGCCCAAAAAGCGGCAGAATTCAAGCCACGCGTACGAATGTTGAACCTAAGTGTGCAAGGTGGGCCCCCGAGAACCAGTGATATACGTAGGGCGAAATAACCCCCAGTTTACCCAGTGATTTTCGGCCATTTATAGGGGTAATATATAGCCCATATATATAACCCCATTTATAAGGATCGGCTCGTATACGCCCACCGATCAAGGTTTTTTGCCAGGTTTGGAACCTTGAAAGCCCTAACGGTTTTAGGGTTTAGGGTTTAGGGTTTTCGGGTTTAGGGTTTAGGGTTTTTACGATTTTGCGGGTAGCGGTTTTGAGACTGGAAGCAAAATTTTTTTACCGAGGTAACGAGGTAAAAAGATTTTTTTTTGATGGCCGCCGTACGGCGCTGCAACGTGTCGTAGGTTTTGGGCCGGTCTGGCCGTGGGCCCTTTCTTCTTTTCCCTCCCACGCGCCGTCCATGAGGCGGCACATCCACCCAAATCTACTCCTTTTAGGGTTTAGAACCTAAACTTCCTTTGGAATTTAGGAGTGTTTTACATATTCATCTTTTTCCTGTTTTTTAGTTTCATAGTTTGAGGAGGCCAAAGAGTTTGGAGAGCGAAAGCCCAAAGGCTCCAAAGAATTCAAAAAACTAACCGAGGCCCGGAGATTTCTTTTGTTTTGGCTTTTGGTTGGTCCTCTTCCTTTGTGTGCTGTTCTCTGGCATGTCTGGATATCTGCACACAACGACACAACGAGGCAAATCTAGGCCTTGTATGGTTTCAAGTTTAAACGTCACTTGGATTTCTGGGGTACCTCACATGTTCATCTTTGTCAGATCTCTATTCCCTAACGTTGGATGGCCTGATCGAGTGTCTTACTCTGACGATCATAGCAAGCGTGTGTTGGGTTCCGATCAGCATTGCTGTAGGAAGCCAACTTACTCTGAGCCACGTAAGCGTGAAAAAAAAAGCTTCCTGTTACAACGAGCTGACCCGGTTTTCTCTCAGGTCCTGTCATGGTAGCATGCTTCTGGAAGGGTGCAAGGTCACAACCCCCGGAGCCTTCATTTTGATATGCGAAGCCGTTCTTTAGGCGGAATCTGGCCCAGTAAAAGTTTTGACGCGCAGTTATCCTTCCAGGTAGATTTTCAACGAATATCGTCTCTCCTTCCTGGCAGCTTCCCTCACCTTTGGGGCCGACATGATCGGTACACGGCCGTCTCACCTTGGATCTCGGCTCGGCAGGAAGCCATGACAAGCATCAACCAGCTCCCTTCACAGGCACACATCTCCAGCTGGTCCAAGTCTGCTCCAATGCTTTCATCATCCTGGTTTCCTGGTGGCCAAAGCCATCAGTCCCGTTTCAAGGATACTCAATGTGAGTCAAAGGTTTCGTTACCACACGTCCTCCCCCGATCCGTCGTCCCCTCTCTCGGTGCTCGTCAGCCCCCGGGGTCCAAGAGAGAGTCGGGAACGGGTTCATCGGACATGAGGTCCCGGGGGTACCTGTTACGCCTCTAGAACCTTTACTACCCCTCTAGGCACTACTACTACCACTACGACGAGGACGACGACGACGACGCCGATGACGACGAAGACGACGACGACTACTACTACTACTACTACTAGTACGACTACGAGTACCACTACGACGAACTATTACTAGTACTACTTAGACTACTGCTACTACCCAGGGGTACCAGTTACGCCTCGGGAACCTCGACTGCCCTGCAAGGTTTTTATTTTTACGTATGAGTTACTACTTAGACTACTGCTACTACGAGTACCAGTACGACGAACTATTACTACTACTACGTAGACTACTGCTACTACGAGTAAAACTACGACGAACTTTTACTACTACTACTAGTTCTACTACTGTCTCCTATTACTTGTTCGTGCGCTGCTTGGACTTCTACTTGCTACCACGAGTACGACTTCCTTTACGACTCCCTCCGGGGGGAACTGTTACGCCTCTAGACCCTGTATAAATATATTACGTTATTTAGTGTTTTATATTATATTTAACTTAAATTATTATATTTGTTATCTTATCACCTTATAATATTCTTATATTCTAATGTTCTTTATTATTTTATACCTAAACATTTTTCAAAATATTTATCTCCCACTACTACTACTACTACTAGTAAGACTACTAATAGGACGACCTTTGTGACTATTACTATTGCTACCACGAGTACTACTTCCTTTACGACTACCTCCGGGGGGAACTGTTACGCCTCTAGACCTTTTATAAGTATATTACGTTATTTTGATTCTACATCATATTTAAATTATATTTTTAGATTTGTTATCTTATCACCTTATCATATTTTTATACTCTTATGATTTTTGTCTTAATTATCTATATTTTTTTTGTCGGACTTTTGGAAGAAGTCACGAATGGCTCTCACTCCTCCGCGTCGTTTGGCCTCCGCCTCTTCTTGGCCGCTGCTTTGGCAGCTGCTATGGCAGCGCGGGCTCGTGCGGCTTGTGCTGCCGCCCTCGCAGCCTGAAAAGAAAGTGAACTATGCATCTGAACTCTTCTAGGCTTATCACAAGGTAAAAGCAAAGTCACTAAGGTACTAACAATCTATGAGCCATGTCAGCGTGAAAAAAACGTGTTTCTGTTACAACCAGCTGCCGGTTTCTTTCAGATCTTGTTGTGGTAGCGTGCTTCTGGATGGAAGCTTTTGGCCCTGCGGGCTTTGTCTCTTGCTGCGTGTAGGTAGTGCTTCTGGCTTCCCCGAGGCTTACCCTCAGGTACTGAGCCCCTCCGCCACGACAAGGCAAGCACCATGCAGGGGAAAAAAAATGCGCGTATTTATGGCGGCGCGCCCCGCCACGAGCTCGTCCACGTGATGTAAGGTCCTGGCAGCAGGAGGCGAGTGCAGTTGAAAACCCCGATGAGGAAACCCTCTGACTTCGTCTGCACACTGCACTCACGCTGCGTCTTTTTTGGTCTCACCCCTCGTGGTTGGCAGTCTCGGCGGTAGTCGAGCTCACTTCACAAGCCTGGCAAAGACATTGGAATGACAATCATAAAATCGTCGTGGGCGCCGCGCCTCTTCTGCTTCTTTGCTGCTTTCTTGGCCGCTTTCGCTGCCCTTCTGGCAGCGCGGCGTTCAGCCTTGGCCCTCTCTTTTTCTAGCCCTTCCCTGTGGGCTTCAAAAAAATGCGCGTATTTATGGCGGCGCGCCCCGCCACGAGCTCGTCCACGTGATGTAGGCTCCTGGCAGCAGGAGGCAAATGTGAACCACGGTTTCCTCCATGGGGTTTTTCAACTGCACGCGCCGCCGTCTTTTTTTTCCGTACGTCACCCCTCGTGCGTTGCCGGCACGCTCACTCCACACGCCTGCCACAGACATTTTCAGGGAAGCAACTCAAAACCGAAAAGAAAGGGAATTGTTTTGGGCGCCGCGCCTCTTAGCCTTCTTCTTTTTTTCTTGCTTGGCCTGCGGGCGCGCCGTTCGGCCTTGTCTCTTTCCCTTTCTAACCCCTCCCGGTGGGCTTGTTCGACCCACGCGTAGAGGAGGGCCTCCTCTCTCTGCTCCTTCAGCCGCTGTTGTTCTAACAGGTTGTTTTCCCTGCCGGACCTCTCCCCCATTTTTTTGAGCGGTGACGGTTTGAGGCTGCGGATGGCTTCGGATGCAGTGATCAATTGAGCCTTATTTCTTCAAAACCTGGGGTACAAATTTCCATGAAGGCTGAATTCCTCCTTAGCACAGTAATTGTAAACCGCTACAACTCCTTGACTTCATTGCCCTGAAAAGAAGGTGCAGTGCATCTGAGTGTGCTAAATCCTATCAACGTTCTCATCTGGGTAACCTTCCAGAATTCACGAACCTGAATTCTCTGATTATGTTGGGGGAGAAAGCAAGATCTCTCTCAAATCACTCCATTTTCCAGTATGATCACCCATGCTTCGGTTAACATGTCAACAGATTCTTACGAGGCCTGATGAAGAGGACAAATTAGAGGTCAATAATCCTTTGAGATATGCTATCCAAAATCCCTTAGCAGACGTTAACAATACCGTACTGATCCCAATAGTCCCTATACCAATTGATGTTCCTCGGAAGGTCAGCTTTGGCCTTAGGTATTGATTCCCAGCTCCAAAAAACCCAAATGAAGGCCCAAAGCCGCAAATTTTGGAAAAGGAAAAACTGCAAAATTTGAAAAGAAAATTGCAATTTTGGCCCAAATCCTGGTCAGATGGCCTTTTTGGAAGGCTCAAAAGGCCAAAATGAAAGGAAATGAAGGCCCAAAAGACCATAATGAAAAGAAACGAAAGCTTAAAAAGCCAAAATGAAATGAAATGAAAACCCAAAAGGCCAAAAGGAAAGGAAATGAAGGCCCAAAAGACCAAAATGAAAGGAAANTTGAAAAGGAATGAAAGCCCAAAAGGCCAAAATGTAAGGAAATGAAAAAGTAAAAGGCGAAAAGGAAAGGAATTCAAGCCCCAAAAGGCTAAAATCTACAAACTGAAGCCTCAAGAAGCTAAAATGAAAGTTTAAAAAGCCAAAATGAAAGGAAACGAAGCTAAACACCGTCCAAAATGCCAAAATGAAGGAAATGAAGCCCCAAAGGGCCAAAAACAAAAGAAATGAAGCCCCAAAAGCGCCAAAATGAAAGGAAATGAAGGCCCAAAAGGCCAAAATGTAAGGAAACGAAGAAGCAAAAAGCCAAAAGGAAAGGAAATGAAGCCCCAAAAGGCAAAAATTTACAAACTGAAGCCCCAAAAGGTTAAAATGAAGGCACAAAAGGCCAAAATGAAAGGAAACGAAGCTACAAAGGTTCCAGGGATACCCCCCCTAAACATGCGCCCTCCAGAGTTTAGGGGCTGGGGTTTAAGGTAATTGCCTTCTAAAGGCAAAGCGCCAAGCGGCGCAGGGTGCAGTACATGCACCTAATGAGAACATGTTACCGAGCCAGTGCATAACGCTAGGTGCTACTGTGGTTTTCCCGTGTTTGTGCACAGCCGTCGAGGTTGCTGTTGTCCGGCAAGGTGCCGGTGAAGGGGCTGTGCGGGTGCGTTCCACGGGGGACAGACCGGCCCCGCCCGTAAGTTTAGGGTTTGAAGTTCTGCACTCTTAAGGAGCAACCATATGTTTACACGCCCTACTGATACAACATATGTTTGGATGTTCCCTGCAAGTCGCTCCAGGCAGCATTTTGCAAAGGAAGGTTCTGCTCCCGAAGATATTTCAGCGCAGTAGCCCTGGGAAAGTGTGGCTGGTCTAAGAAATGCTTGGACAAGGCCTGCTTCCTCCTCCACATCCCCACTAGACTGCGCAATGCAACGAGCTGAGGAAATGCTTGGCATCGGCTGCCACCCGAAATGGGCTCCTTCTCGAGCAGTATACCTGTGAGACATACGCCTCGTCCTCCAGGATGCTGGACGGACTTGCATCGCTGCAGCGGATATGTTCGTTCAGCCTCGACCGTTTCGCCATTGGTGACCGATGATTTGCTTAATTGCCACTTACCTAATTACATTCTGTAAGCTAGAACTTGCACGAAGCTGCCTCCCATATGAACTGCCGCACAGCTTTTCATGCTAGGACCTCAAATGATCTTACATGTTGATTTTATGGGACCAGTCTGAAGCTAGAACTTTCACGAAGCTGCCTCCCATATGAACTGCCGCACAGCTTTTCATGCTAGGACCTTAAATGATCTTATACATGTTGATTTCATGGGACCAGTCTGAAGCTAGAACTTTCACGAAGCTGCCTCGCATATGAACTGCCTCACAGCTTTTCATGCTAGGACCTTATTTCATGCCCAAGATTCTTGAGCCAACGAAATCCAAGTGTCACAAAATAAACGAAATACCGTTTCCTCCAAATCCCAAAGATCCATAAGCCGTCGCAACTTAATGAAGTGAGAACCTTTTTTTAAGGCCCAACTTATGCGAAGGGTTCTTTCGAGAAATGTCTGTCATCAAAGGATGGGAAAATCTGCCAAAATCAACTGAAATCTACCGAAATCTACTAAAATCTCTCGAAGTCTACGGAAAACTTGACACTTGTTTACACCAAACACCTTTTACACCAGACAACTTTTACACCAAACAACTTTACAACAAACAACTTTTAGACCAGGCACCCTTTACACCAGAAACCTTTTGCACCAAACAACTTTTAAGGAACAGCCTTTCAGGAGCAGCCATGATTTGGGATTCAGTCGAAACCAAGGGGAAGAAAAAACATACTGAGTCAATTCTTATGCTTTTTCTCCTTGGCTGCATTCGGCTCCAGCTCTTCCAAGGCTATGCATCTGGGCGCGTGATGGCGCGTGTCTCCGAGCAGCTGCGCACCACCAATTTAAAATGTTCATCGACGGATTCATCGACAAAGCACTTACGGGATCAATGCAGGACAGAAAAACCTGATCAGAGTTCACTTCTTGCTGCTGCGTGCCATTTCTTCATGGTTTGGAGGGAGGTATTGCTAAAAGCCTTGGACGCCTGGCCCAGTCTTTGCTGGAATGTTGCATGAAGTTCTGCAGGATATTGGCGACCCAGCTTCAAATTGAAGACCTGCATCGTCGGCTTCCAAGTCAGTGGCCCCGGCTCCAAAAATTAAGCCTTTGTAAAAAAAAATTAAATGCTTGTGGCCCTACCTTCTTGGCAGCTCGTTTCTTTGCTGCCTCCGCGCGCTGCTGCTCCTGTCTGAACTTGCATTCGGTCATTGACGAACGGATTGAAAGCTCTGTGTCCTTCTGCTTCTTTTCCTGCTTCACTGCAGCCTTGAGCGCCTGGGATTGCGCATGCCGTTTCTGTTTTTGTTTGCAGCTGTCAGCGTCACGCCTTCTGTTTTGCAGCTGCCTTCTGCGCCTCAAAAAATCAAACGGAAAGGCGAGAAAGGATGAAGATTGCAAAAATCACACACTGGAGCCTTTTCCTTCTTGGAGACCCGCAGGGACTTGGCCTGTCTGATGTCTTGTTGGGCAATTGGCGGTCAGAATCTGGGGTCATGACCCTCGCTTATGTCACTATAAACAGTGGGCCGTCGAGGCATGAAACAGAATCCATGGTCCGTGTCAATGACGGCTCTCTGTTTCTGATGATGCATGAAATGGCCTCGTCCAGGGCTTCGTCCACTGCGTTAACTGAGCGCTCGGTCAGGCGCCACCGGTGCTCCGTGAAGGTGGCCACGACGTTACTGTCCGTCGCACTGACGCCACACTTCCGGAGAGCAGCCCGGGCTAGTTTCTCCCACGCCTTTTGCCCGTTCTCCTCTCAGTCTGTCAGAAGAAAACTGGCGCAGCTTTCCCTGTTTGCATGTGGCTTTTTTTGATGCTTTATCTGGAATCAGTAAATTCAAAAAAATTGTAGATAACTCGGATCCTGAAATTTCCCATGGCTTGTGAAATGATATATATAAATGGAAATTCCCACGGTCAAAAAACCTGGGTCCCTTACTTTCCTTTCCTTACTTCTTTTTTGCCACAATCTAAAAAAACTGGAAAAAAACCTTACCTTCTATGACATACTGGTTCTTTAATAAGGAGTCCTTATTTCATATGGCGATTTCATACTACTCCCCATATATAGCTGCTCTCGCGCCAAGAAACTGATGGCCATTGAAGCCATTGAAATTGTAGGTATAAAACCAGTTGGATGCCAAGTAAAACAGCAGATTACCTGCAGGGAGAAGAGTTGATGATTTCCATGGGGGGAAAAATATATGGCACCACGAAACGGAAATTTACGAAAACTTGGAACAAATTGATCATGTTTTTTTGGTTTGTCAAGCCTAATCAAGGTGGATTACCTCAGAATTTCATGGATTTGCAACGCTGAAACTTGAATTACACGACCTGAAACTAACGGCCGATCATTTTGTCCCTGGCAATAGGCTGGGACCCAAAAGGAAATTGGTATTCCAACCATCCATTTTCAGGTGCGTTTTGATGTTAGTTTCAGGGAGGATAAATCATCTTTTGTTTTCAAACCCCATCATGTGGATTACCTTGGATTTTTTGTCACCACTCTGAAAAGATTCATGTTCTTTGCAGCTGGATCATTTGAAAAAAAGGAGTCCAAAGTATACCTGCGTACTAAGTGAACATGAAAGAACTCTTGTTTGCTGTTGATGGAAGAAATCCTGCCAACCAATGAATAGGTAGTTCATCATCGCACTAGATACAAGGTCTACAGTTTTACAGGTGCTGCATTTTTTCCATCAATTGGATGTGGTAGCTGTTGAAGCGTTTGTCAGTCGCTCCTACCAAAAGAAGCAGCTCGCTGTGAGTTTGGCGACAACTTCTCACCCAACCATCATCTAATCTATTCTATATTTGCTTCCTCGGGTATCATCTGCAAAAAACTTGGCTTAATCTTCTTTTTTTTTCCTTCCTGGCAGATCATCCTAAAGTATCCTTTAGGGCGCGTGAGGAAAATGTGGCTAAAAAACCCTTCAGAATCAAAGCACATTGTCAATATGTCCCTCTTTGGGTGCTTTTTTCAATGGTACCTGTAAGGATGTCGGCAAGTCAGCACTAAAACAAGTTCTCAAATTTGTAAAACTGCAAATGAGCACTTGAGGCTGAACGCCAGGATGCATCAGAAACGCCATTTACTAAGGTAATTTATCGTTTCCCCCCAAACAAAAACGTATGCGACATTTTTTTGCGTGGCATTTTTGGCGTCACAACGACCCTCGACGCAGCTCAAACAATGACAGTTGCAAGAAAAAAGCATGGGATGATCGTTGTTGGACACTAAGAGAAGTCAGAACTTTGGTGATTCCTCATATACCTCCAAAACATGTACTCGTAAAATACCCTGGAAGTCCAACCCTGCACCCATTTTCTTTAAAGGTTGCTTTGGTGGCAGCGACTTCTCGAGGGGAACATAGGGGGGGTGAACTCATTTCGGTGATGGCCTTCCGCAAAAAAAAACAAGTCATTTAAGTAAAGCAAACACTTGCATAACACCAAGTCACATTGCTTAAATGCACGTTTTTTTCGCACTATTTTTCAGCGCATTTCTGAAGTAAACAAAAAACCCACAGAACTTTGTAGACAAAAACTTCACATTTTGTGTCATAAAAGTTTCCCACTTCCACCAAACAGACACTTCCGTGTCATTTCCCCATTGTCTTTCAAAGCTTCTGAACTCACTTTCAAACACGAAGAAAACCCTATTGCTCTCCATGAAATCCTGGTTGTTTAATGACGGGATCCATTAAATTCATGGTTTATTTCAAACAATCCCCACATAACTGGGTAGGATTTTTTTCATCCCCTATATACTATATGGGTGTTTCCAAAAATAGGGGGAAAACCCCCAAAATCGATTGAGGTTATAGTGGAAATCCCTATTTTTTAATGGATGATTTTGGGGTACCGGGTACCACTATTTCGGAAACATCCATATACCCTAAACAAACCCAGGGGTCCTTTTTTCATTGCTTGCTCACTTTCAAACGGTTCAAATCATCCATCCCGGTCGGTCGTTCCAGAGGCACGTTGAATGAAGGGATCTTTCAAGGCCCTCAAAGCCTCGGAACGGTCGATTGGTCGTTACGAGCCACCCGTTGGAAAACATGTTTTAAAAAAAAGAAACGGATCATGAAAGCAATGAAGCAACATGTTTTTGTAAAAAAATAAAATAAAATGAACACTCTTAATGATGGAACCAAAGATTTTCGGTGGTTTTTTTTCTGATTATAGATTATTTTAGTCACACCTGTGGTTTTTTGGGGCCTCTTTCCCTTAGTTACGGTTTTTTTAGTTTTCAGGGGTTTAAGACTTCAAAGTTCGCACCAGCAGATGTTCGCCCAGGTACAGCTTTGAATTCTTCCAAGGCTGAGTCGCCCTGGTGGGTGGCGAACCCACGCCCCACGCTTCCGAGTCAGTTACTTGGAGGATCATCACTTGCTAACCCATAGGGATCCATGGGAATGGTATATTTACCTACATGAATGGTTGATGTTTATGCTACATGTAGGTAAATATACCATACATGGATTCTGTGGGTTAGTAAGTGGTTAGCAACCATGGTGATGGTAAGTCCAATAAGTAGGGTTGTCGGACCCCTTCCAAATGGCCGTGTAATGGCTTATAAATGGAGGTTATTAACCACTTACAATTCCTGGGATGATCCTCCAAGTACACCAAGTTGAGTCTTGTCTTTCTTGGGACCTTGGAAGCCTAGTTCGATATCTCAGTGGATTCCCTCGGTGTACTCACAATCATCATTTGGCCTCCCAATAATAAAAATCAACTGCACATAGGTCCAGGGTTATAGGGTTCCCCAACCATTTCTCATATGAGGGGTTGGTTCACCCGATAACCCTGGACCTATGTGCAGAGAAGATAAAAACGGTGCAAGTACACTGATTTTTACCAACCCACATTGGACCCCAAATTGATGAGCCAAAGATTGTGGGTGAATCAGTTCCAATTGGTAACTCTCGAGTAAAACGAAGGAGCTTTACTAAGTGAGGGACGATAAGCATACAAGGACTTATCTTTTTTCAGCAAACAACTAAACAACCAGGACCGGAGGATTTTTGAGTGAGCACCCCTCAATCAAGTCACTCAGAGATCCAGTCTTTGATTTTCGGGGCCAATAATTTGAGCACTCCTTTTAATGGGGAAAAAAAACAGCTCTAAATAAAAACACTCAACCTAGTCTGGTGGGTAATCGCCAGCCATTTGAAAAATATGCTCTTAAGTCAAATTGGGAATCATTTCCCCTCAAATCAGGGTGAAAAACCTTTGAAACCACCACCTAGCAACTCACAACCTCAGGGTGAACCTCCTAAGGCATTCCCAAAGCCAACACCTCTTGAGTTTCACTCCCTAAAACTGCTTGGGAGACGGCCGTTTTCCTTTGGGAAGAGCTATTTTCAAGGGCCACCCTTAGTTTTAGGGAGTCAGTGAATGGTTAATTGTTGGTTTTGGTTTGGGTGGTTTGGATTCCTGGGATGCCCGCCGGTCAAGAAATTCAGAAAGGGATTGTTACTTAAAGGTACCCCGATTCGAATCCCAAACCACCAGGACCCAAACCAACAATCAACCATTGGCTGAGGGAGGGTACCAACAAAAAAGAATCACCAAAGTCACCTCAATAGGAACAAGAGTCGGAAAAAGACATGTCGAGCTTTCTTGGAAAATGTGGCCCTACAATGGCCCTATTGTTGATGGAAGAAATCCCAAACAACCACCTAGGATGTATAAAACCATGTAAACAATGGGATATATAAACTACCTATCAACTGGTTAGCCGGATGTCTTCCATCAACAGTATTGGCTGAAACAAGTCCCATAGGGATTGGTTTCTTTTTTTCCCAAATGACAACCGGTTACAAAAATAAAGCTCCAAAACTTCTAGTTGTGTCTTTCAAACCACCAAAAAAAACATGGAAAAAATGATAAGACCCTCTTGGTTTTTGCGAAACCACATTCTGTTAGGACATGGAAAACTTGAGGTGTCAACCAAAAAAATCAACCTTTTTGTTGATACCCTAGACATCCAAACACCTGATGAAGAGGTATGATTTTGGGCCCAAAAATCATACTGACCCCAATCATCCAAAAACAAATAAAACGTGAAGACGTTGCTAGGTATTCGCCGTAAGGATGTCCTTTGGGATACTCAACTACTACTGTTAGGCCATGGAAACCCTGGGTTCTCATGGCTCGAGTGACCCATGACTTAGCTGTACATAGTATGTGCAGGGTGATGAGGTTACAACTATACCTTCATATGGGAAAATGGTTGGGTAACCGTTAGATTTCTACTCTCCCAAAATGCAGGACCTACTGTTGATGGCTAAAATCCGGCAAACTCACCAGTTGAGGTTGGTAGTTTATACCCATGATTTACAAGGTTTTATACATCCCCAGGTGGTTGTTTGGGATTTCAGCCATCAACAGTACCACCCTTTTGGATATGCATGTTGTCAACTGTTTGGGAGATCAGTTCTGCCTGACGGAATGTCATAAGGCTGGGCCCCTATAACCCAACACCTAGTAGTGCGCAAAGAGACATCCAGCTTTTTTTTCAGGGTTGTAGATTTGGCCCTTTTCATCAAGCCACCAAACCCTGGTGAATCACCAATATTTAGATCGAGCAACCGGTACCATCTGTGTTCGGTGTTTGTTTCCGAAGATGTTTTACCGGGACAAATGTGCAACCTTGTCTTGCTTCAAGTTCAATAAGGTCAATCCCCCAATCAGGTTACAACTTTTCAACTACCTTCATATGGGAAATGGTTGGGTGGTTGGGTAACCGTTAGATATCTGGGCAGCGAAGAGAAATCCGTGTTTTTTTTTCTTCAAGTGAAAAATGGTCCAACACCCGTCAAGCTCCACCTGTTGAAACAAAACTTGACTGCCATCCTCTCGTATCACCGCAGACCTCGGGGTTTGTAGAGAACCGGAAGGGAAAGGGATCTGAAATAAAACACAACTGCGGGCAGAAATGACGTCAAAGTTTGGAGGATGTCTTGGTAGGATGAATTCATGGAAGGATTTGTTGCTTTAATGTTGGATGATTTGTTTGGAATTTTCATATGTTGTGTTGAGATGGTTTGTTTTGGGATGTTTTACTTTACGGAGCCCGGAGTTTCTGATTATGAGATTCACAAGACAGGAGGTTTTGGAGTAAACTGTGGATTCTTGTTCTTAAAAAATCCTTCACTAAGGCACAACCCATGGTCATTTGCAAAAGTGTCGATCATAATGATCCACTGACTTGGACACTAAAGAAGAGTATAAGTATCCCCTTTTCACTCTACCTTTTCGAATTGGACGTCACGAGCTACTGTTGATAGTTCAGAAATCCCAAACAACCACCTGGAATGTATAAAACCCGGACCGTAAATAATGGTAGATTTCAACTACCTTTCCCGAAAAACTGGTGAGTTCTCTCCCCAGATTTCTGGGTGCCATCAACAGGTCGAGCGGCTGGAAAAAAACCTTTGGAAATATGCAACATTTTCCAGTCATTGGTTGTCCATACACTGAATGAACAACATTCATTTCCCTAGACATCCAGGAAAAAACTGCAACTGAGGTTTTTTTTTGTATGACTGGACCACAAAAAAGTTTACCCTAAACACCGTTCACCTCCGGAGGTACAGTATTCGCCTGGATGTTTAGGGTTTCTACTTGCCTTCCCCGAACTTCGAGTCATTTTTTGACGGTCAGATTTCCTTCAACAAACATCGACGTTTAAAACCCATGAATCTTTGGCCCCGGAAAATGCTTTGGATAGGTTGATGCAAATACCGTCCGCAGTGAGTTGTATATATCCACGAAGGCAACAATTTTTGGTGCATTATTATTGTCGGGTGGGATTAGTTGTTTCACTTAAATGAAATTAGGCTAAACGTGTTGGATATGCTGGCTGATGCAAATCTCAATCAGACAAAATCGCTATTGGGTGATTGGTAACGAATCCACTAAGCATTTTTACGACGATGGTTCACCTCAAAATGATCATTTTGCGAGTTCCGAATCTGTAATCTCCTCTTTCGCCCCATTTTTTGTTAAAAAAATGAACCCACCCTACTTTTCCTGGGGTTTATATCATTAGACTTATATCTATATGGGTGTTTCCGAAAATAGGGGTACCCCCAAATCATCCATTTTAATAGGGTTTTCCATTATTTTCACCATCCATTTTGGGGTATCCCTATTTTTGGAAACACCCATATATACCATGCCTTTTCCGCCCAGGTATCACCGTAAAACGCCGCTCGCAACAAGGCCGAGTCGCGGCTCGGCCAGCAGGATGGGAGCCAGCAATGCTCCTAAGACCATGACCTCGGGAGTGAAGCAGCAAAACCCGTTAGGGAACCCTTGAGCTGAGCACCGTGGAGGTGAGGGGTTTTTTTGGATATACGTTGAGGCTGAAAATGGAGTGTTTTCTAGTTGGTGGTTGAACCAACCCCTTTGAAAAATATTCGTCAAAATGGGTTCATCTTCCCCAGGGTTCGTGGTGAAAACAAAACATATTTGAAACCACCACCTAGTTTTTGTCGTGGGAAAATGAATTGTAAACCTTGTAAACTACCCGTAGTGATACCCGTAGTATAAAGCTAAGGAGTCGCCGATTCGATGTTGTAATTTTCCCACTAAATGAGGAGCTAGTTGGAACACCAGAATTCTCAAAATCACACGATTTAGACGTCTAACTGATCCAATGAAACAAAAAGGGATGGATATTTTGTAAAGGAAGCCCGAAATTTACTACTTGGTGGTTGAGCTCGTCAAATTGGATCATTTCCTCAAGGTTCGGGATGAAAATACAACATATTTGAGTTGCCACCACCTAGAAATGTAGGTAAAGAATACCAATCCCATGGATCCTGAGCCAGAGCTAATTTTTGAGTTGCCACCACCTAATTTATGGATGTTGTTTGGGGATAGCTCCCATTTTTTTTTGGGTTCACCCGGTTGGGGCATCCAAAAAAACGGAGCTTAGCGAGGTGATGTTGGAGAGGTGTGGACCTACCCGTTCTTAGACGACGTTTCCAACCCACCGTTGGGTCGGACATACCTTCCATATTGGCGGCTTCCTAGGATAGGCTGTTGAGTCTGTTGGTAAAAGTTGCGCTTTTTGCGTGTGTTGAAACAGTTCGGTGTGTTGAAACAACCTTATTCAACCACTGGAAAAAAACATGAATTCAATTCTATTTCACCGAATCGGCTAAAACGATCTAAAACGATCATACCGTTTTGTTCGGTAAGAAAAAACAAAAAACTTCAAAATACAGTAAAATTGACTGAAAAGTGCCGTGGTAAGGTTGCAACGTCAAGGTAGTAACCCAGTTCCTAGCTTTGAAAATGTAAATGAAATTAAAAGAAAAAAAAACATCTTATGACATCTGTTCAAAAGCAACAGGATATAATACAGTTCGGGATATGATAACCTCGGACTGAAATTATCGATCGAAAAAAAGACTTGGAAGAGGATAAATAGATTTAGCAAATTGGGGAACTAAATCTTCCACCTGGAAAGGATCGATGGCGATCGCCAGTCCCATTAGTCTTGGTTTGTCATGGCCCCTTACAAAACTCGCCACCGAACTTGGGAGTGGCTAGCTCGCCATCTACGGAGTCACCACGGGTGTGTCAACTTGAAATTCAAAACGTGAATTGAGCCACGGAAAAAAAAAAACGGCCGGATACGTTCCATGACATACTGGTCGTTTAAGGACGGGATGCTTATACTGGCCTATGATTTGTCCCGCATACAACTGGGTAGTTTTTCCCTCCCCGACATATACCCCAAACAATCAGGTTTTTTTTCATTGCTCACTTGAAATACCATTTTGGGGGAGGATGCAATCCCCAGTGCCTACACCAGCATCATCTGGGGGCTTCCCCAACATAAAGCTGAATTTTTGCAGGGCATGTGGGGAAAAAAACTCCCCGAAACCTGCACTAGTTCAACGTGATTTCCTCGTGACCATCCGAACACAATTATGCCCATTAAATACGTACATATATATCTATATATCATATTATATATTATAGATGATATATATTGTATGTTAAACAGTATATATCATATGTTAAATATTATATATTAAATATCTATTATATATATGCATATTGAAATCCATTTGTTCATCAAGATTCCACAGCATTTGTATCTGCTTTTTTTGCGGGAACTTTTGTTCACCAATTCGGCCATTTCCCCATCCCTGGCCGAGGTGCAATGACAAACCTGTTGGGGCGATGGATGTAACCCCCACTTGTAGTAACAGTAGGCGTATATATGTCAATATATTTATCATATGGATGGATGGATGGATGGATGGATGGATGGATGGATGGATGGATGGATGGATCGATCGATAGATAGATAGATAGATAGGTACATGCAGGTTAGAAGTTATACTAAGACACGTTCCAAGGTGTTTTGTTTGTTCTGCCACAATTATATGCTGGGTGGTGGTCGTTACTAGGTGATACTGTAATTTTCAGTCTCATATCCCATTGGAATCACCCTGCAAATTGGGGAATATCCTCAAGCTGTCAAGCCGAAGAAGATAAAAAATATATGGAAAACATGACATCTTTCTTGGATGAGTTAAAGAAAAGTCAACACCCACCAAAGTGTATCTAGTTGGTGGTTTCAACCCCTTTGAAAAATATTAGTCAAATTGGGAATCTTCCCCAAATAGGGGTGAAAATCAAAATATTTGAAACCACCACCTAGAATATAATACACGCCCTGAAAATTAACATGGCACCTGAAAACAGGCCATCCCAAAAAATGTTAGTTTCAGGGAGGGTGAATACACAAAAAAAACATGGTCTTGACTTCTTGAGAATGTATGGCCCACATCATTTTCACTTCAAGAAAAGGGAGCTTTTGCTCATGTGGAGCCTGGTCCAAAACTTTGGAAAACTTGGAGGACTGCCTTTTCATTGAACTTGTATCAACCCATTCGAACAATATGAATCAACTTGCTCTAAGAATCCCCAAGGACCCTCCAATGGAAGGGTTTGAACCTGCGGTGTATGGGTCCTCAAAATAGCCACTTTTGAGGGGTCAGGATTCTTAGGGTGGATTTGCTTTAAATGCTTCGACAAAGTAAAAAATATTCTCCCTTCAATGGTAGTTTGATGATTTACCATGGTACAATCCGTAAAAATCACCAACATAAACAATTCCAAATGGATCATTTCCTTGATTTTCGGGAAATAAAAATTCAAAAATAAAATATTTGAATGATAGCACCATAATTCAATCAATCATATCACCACCTAAAGAGTATGAGTATGAGTTCATACCCAGAATACACTGACGCACAACACGCTGCAATGCTATAGATTCCATTCTAATCTGCAGCAATTACTCATTGGTATCATAGACCTGGATTTTTGCGTGTGATTTTAATATGGGGCTTTATGGATTCAAAATCCCCTCTAGCCTCTAATACTGCCAAAAAAAAACAGTTGCTACAAGCTGTCATAGTTTTCGCTTCTCACCCAAAAATCAATTACAACCTCAACTGAAACACCACTTTTGTGGGATGTCTACAGCACCCACCGCCACCGCGGACACCCGGTTTGGTCGGTCCAAGGGACATGAAGTACGAAATGGGACTAGCCTTAGTCTTTGACAGGCAATTTCAAGCCCATAATGGATCCATCAAAATCAAAATGGCATATTTACCTCCATAAAAATCCCCACGTAAAAATCAACGTTTCATGAAAGGTACATAAATATCCCAATTTATCCATGAATCGGTTTTTTGGGCGTATTCGGGGAAACACATGGGAAAAAAAACAACGCATTTACAAAAGGCTCAGTCAGGCTCAATGAAAGACACTTCAACTCGGAAAATCCGGCGAACAACCAACCAAACAGCATCGATGTTGACATGGAGAATCTCAAAATTATTGGGGAGGGTTTAGTATAAATCTTGTGTATATATGCTATATAGCAAATTGAGGAAACAAATCTCATTGAGGGAACCTGAAAAAAGGACCGCATTCACCCGCGACTAAGTCGTTACTTCCTAGGGGTTCCATTCACCACCGTTTGAACTAGACTAAGGCCATTTGTTCAGCGTATCATTCAGGGGATTAAGGGCACTTCTGATTTCGAAACAAAAAACGGATTCAATAAACCTATATAGGCGAAACTTGGGTCCCTTGCCAAAAGTTCGACTTTTGCACCCCCGAAATCTTACACTATATATATATATATACCCAAAATAACCATCATGTTTTTTAAAAGAAGATACATTTTGACAAACAACCATCATGTTTGGTATCCATGGTAAGTTTGGGGGGGGGTAAAAGGTTGATTGAAAATCTCTCAAAACCCCCCGCGAGAAAATGAGTCCAACAACATTTTTTTCCAACAAAAAAAAGATGCCCAAAATGCATACTAACCCCCCGAAATTTCACACTGTAATCCCTGGTTGGTTGAATGAAGGGATTTTGTTTCATGAAATAATCACGCTCATGTAATGAGTAATGATTACCCCTCCCAAATTTCACATAGATACCCCAACAAAAATGATAGGTTTTTGAACATGTATCTCCTTTCAAATATGGTTATTTGGAGATATTCTTCAAATTTCAGGGGGGTAATCCTCTTCGCAGATTGCCAAAAAATCATGGCATTTAGTAAGGAGCCCCAGGCATCTTTGACAACAAATGGACGGGATAAATTGTGAGTGAAATCTGCATAAGAATGCATGTCCAAAAGGAAACGTATGTGTAATATAAAGTATACAACTTCAAAAACAAAAACTGGAGATGTTTTGAGCCTACCTTCATTTACTATAAAGGGTGATCTGATTTATCAAATATTTTTCAGGGAACAACCTGCTCTCACAAAAAGACATGTTAGCATATCATCTTCATCTTCCCAACTCAACTGCAGGACAAGCTATAAAACAAGCCAGTCCAGAAGTCCCAAAGAAAATGTCCCCAACCCCATTGTGTTTTGGCATCTTCCAAAGCTCCATGGTGGCCTGTTTTGGTCATTCGTTTCCAATTGGTGTTTAAATAGTCCAGTTATTCGTTTTCAAAGCCGGGAAAAAATGTGTCCCCCCATCCAAGGTAACTTCAGATGTGTTGCCGTTTTGTTTTTATCCCCGCAAAAAAGACTCATTTCAAAAGTACTGAACCCCCCATCTACTTGAGGTAAAAAACCTTATAGATAAAACTATCTGGGAACAATTCTGCACTCCACGGACGAATTCAAAAAAAAACACCTGGCATTTTTTCGTGACTTTTGCGGGGTTTGAAATGGTTAAATGACTCCAAATAAAGGTATCAAAAGGTCACGGCTTGAATCGTCTGGCACCCAATTCTCCAAAACAAAATAGCTGAGTTCCCATACTGCAGCTCCTTCCGTATGGTAATTCAAGGCAAATTGAAGCAAACCACCCACGACACCTGGATGACGGTTTTTGACCCCAAAATTCGCGGAAAGTCGTGGGCAGTCAACAAAACCTTGGGGGTTGTTTGGGTTATCCTAGGATGGAAAACTACCCAGTTACATGTTGGGAATATTCCGTAAGCCATGAAATAAGGATCTCGTGATTTTCATGGAGCCACTTGGCATGAGCCAATGAGCAATCGGACAAAACCAGACTGTTTGTTCCATACATACAAAATTGTCCAAGCAAATGAGAAGCAAGATCGCCAGCTAGTAGCTGTATGACCATCTCACATTTTGGTGATGAATTTCTTCAAATTGTCCAAGCCCCGAAAAAACCTCGCATAAAGAGCGATGTTTGTTTACAACACCTGAGCACTGACCAGAACCGTGGCTAAGGGATGATAACTACCCAGCATATGGGGCCTACACCTAGCCTTATTTTTGGATACATGAGATATTTATGAAATAACCAACCAATATTACAGTCTTATGGTCCTATGGATTATGCATGCAGCTCAGATGTGTAACTTGACTGGCAGGGTTTGCCCAAGTTGCTTGGCCATCCCTAGTGGTTGCTTGGCCATCCCTCGTGGTAGCATCCTAACTCAGTTGTGATGCCACTGGTCAACAATGCTGCAACATAGAGCTCATGTTGGCATCAACAACTTGTTTCCATGCAGCTGGCATCACCGTCTCAACACATTCCACCCGTGTATACATATCTCTTGCCTACTTCTGGCCTTGAACTGCAAAGCATGTTCTTGTCATCCAGAAATGCCACCATTGACGTTTTGTTGTCTTCCCGGTCCCTTTTTCTTTGGCAGTTTTAGCTGTACTGACCTTTCTTTCCCACGATGGTGGGCTTTTCAACTTAAAATCGCCCACATCCTCATATCTCTGGCGACGCGTACCGTCACACCGATCTTGGTTGCTTTCCTTCAGCTTTGTTAATGGTTGCGGTTTGGCTGTTGTTGTGTATATTATATTGCTGGGCTCTTGTTGTTAGTTGTTGCGGTTGTTGTTGCTGTCAGGCAAAAAATCGAACGAATCCCCAGGCCAACCACACATCTGCCCCGTCTCAACTGGAAAAGGTTCTGCCAAATGGTTGCGGACCACGGACCCTGCACGTCACATGACCCGACTGCCCTACCCTGGCGTCCTCCCACAGGCAGCGTCTCGTCTCAGCGATCGCTGGATCCTTGCTCACCTTTTTCTTTATGCTGGTCCGACCTTCGATTCCACCTCTGCTTCTTTGCACTTCCTCAAAAGTTTTCTTGCTGTGGTTTTTCCTTCTCGTGAAGTGCTACGTCGAGTGGGATTTTTCCTTGCTCACCTTCTCTTCCCGGTGGCTCGCGAATGGATGTACGCCGGGGGTCCGGGAAAACCCTCTCGCAGATCTCTGAACGCATGCGGTATACCCCCCCTTCCCCAGCTTGGGGCCTCCGGGCTTGGGACCGGACGTCGGGCAAAAGTGTCGTTTGTTTTTAGGGAAACGAACAGAACTGATGATGGAACAAATCCACCCCTTGCAATGGCGAAGTCACTGTAATTACTGAGATATTCACGATATATCAACATTATATCAACTGATCCGCCGCTTGATCTCGGAACAATCAACACTATGCCGGAAAAACAGACGAAATCACGGCAGTTCCAGCATACACCTATCTGACTTCCTCATATCACTCCGGACCCGCCTTTGTTTTTCCCTATCTGTCTTGAATGAAGGAAACTCCTTCATCTTTGGACACAAAAAGGCACGTTTATCCATAAATTTCGGGCACCTTTTTCATAAATTTCAATCTAGTACTTTAAAACGTTAATCTCCCATCTTCACTGCTGCCAACAAACTGGGCATGTTTTGGAAGTTTTCAGGACATCCAAGTTGTTTGGGGCACATCACTATACACCCCTGAAGAGAAACATGGAACATAATCACGGAGGTTTGGAAGATCATTTTCCTTTCTAAATGGGGGATTGGTAGGTTCCATGTTAATCTTCCAGGGTGTAATTCCAAAACCCGAATCAAGGATATTTGGGGAGGAGTTCCGACCTCCTTTTCACCACAAAGTTGGTGGGTTTTCTCAACCCCAACCCAACCGGTGAGTGAGTGAAAGGTCGCGATGATTTTTTGTACCCAGGTTATCTTACCTGTTCAAATACGAGTACCTTTAAAAACTACCCGGTTTTTTTTGGTAAACTACCCCCAAGGTACACAGGTAGAAAATCGGAAAAAAAAGATTTGAGTTGAAACCACCACCTAGACTGCAACTTGCAACCTGGGGGAATGCCTTATCGAAAACTAACGAATGACGATCGCTGGAAAAAATGAATGAGTCCATGTTAATTTCCTATGGAAACTTAGGGCGTTTTCCCATATCCACCATGAATGAGTCGATGTTATAATTTTTCCTACTGAAACTTTAGGGACAAAAAACACCAGCCTGTCAGGTGGACTTACATCCCCCCATCATCCCACAGGCGTCAAGTCATCACTTACGTGTCGCATCATGGGCCTCCCAAGTTGAAGATCACCCAGAAGATGGAAATTAAACGACCTGTCGCAGAGGTGGAACGGGGAGGTTTGGGGTTTGGGAGTTGTGTTAAAAGGACTCTGTTTTTTTTTCAAAAAAAAAACTGAATTTAAAAGTGGGATTGTGGTTTTTTGGAGGTGGAAAAAAAATAGCCACCCTGAATCATCCGATTTCTATGCAATGCTCAAGGTGATTTTTGAGCACATTTTAAGGAGAATGTTGCATGTTTCCTACCTTTTCCTACTGTTGAGCTGAGAAAAGAATTGAGAGAAATCAGCGGTTAACTCAGGGCTTGTACTTCTGTATTTCCATCCTGGAATTATATATCTACCCTCTGGCAAAATAACATAGCAATGGAATATCCATAGCGTTTTAATAGGAAATACATCTTCAAAGGGCCCATCTTTCATCGCTAAGTTAATTTACCGGAGCGTAACTTTCAAAAAAAAAGCAACCGTCATCAAATCGTAGCCAGGATAGTGTTGGGGAGCTTCGAGAAAGCGCAGAAAATTCACCGCGGATTTTATCCCATATGAAGCGAAATGCACAGCGGAAAAGCACGTTACACGTTGGTTTCTCTTCTTGGGTAGAGTTTTTTTTCTTCCAGGGGGGCATTAAATGAAAGACGCATCATATAAACGCAGGTCTTCCATGAAGTCAGAATCACCTTCCAACGCGACAACATCCATCCCATCGAATCATATCCTTCTCCCCCGGCATAGAAGATCATCCCATGGCTTGTTAATGGTTAATAAGCATCTAGTTACTTTTCATCCCTAGGTTTCTTCCCCTTCCATACATGGCCTATCTTTAACTGGCCTAAATATATGGAAGTGTGACCCGGATCTTATCCTGGATCTTACCTTCAGAAAACTCCCTCCCTCCAAACTCGGGCCTCGTGACTTGGGCGTGGCATAGGCCATCATCAAGGAACCTTAGCAATGCGCAACCATTGGCACTGCTAATGTCATCTCACAGGATGTTGTGGGATTTGGGCATGGCCCTGGCATGGCAATGAGGCAAGGAGCTCCAAGGTTTTGCATCCATGATGTGATTCAAGGGGCAGGAACCCAATCTCCAAAATATGGACCACCAGGACTTGCTGCTGCTGTCTCCATGTCAACCATGGCAATTTTGCGAAAAAAATCATGTTGTTGCTCATATTTTCGAGCAGTTTCATGTTGGGAACGACGGGGATTGAAATCACACCCGTTTTTGCTGTTGGTAATGAATACTCACTCCAATGAGTTTCATATGATTGATGGTTGACATTCAGTTTTATGGCACCGCTTCGGTCATTAGGGCCATGTATGGATCACTAAAGTGTATGTTCGCCTGAGTCTTCCTGGTTGAGAATGTGTTTGAACCCCCCCAAAAAAGCCTGAGCCTCAGGAACTGTTTGGGGGTCAGAAACTTACAGGATATTTGCAAGACGAGAATTTATTTGCAAAGAAGGAAACTATGGCTCTGATCTGCTTGTTAGTTATATAAGTATATCATCAGCTATCATTGTACGTTAAGCAATTCCTATCCAAATAAATCCCTGTATTGGGGTTGGTAATCAGACCTTTAATAGGGAATCCTCAAAATGGGTATATATAAACCCTACGGAATTGGGGTGATGACTATCCTCCTCCCCTTGCAATCAATGATGTTGTTCTCCATCAAAAATCATAGAAACTCTACACCGACTCATCAGAATCCAATCAAAACTCATCCCCAAAAGCCATATCTTAAGCCCGAAACCTGGCCTTCAAACAAGAAGGGCGCCCAAGTAAACAAGCCACCTGTTTAAACCCCTTATGAAAACCATTGGTTTCCCTTAATAAGGCCAGCTATATATTAAACCCCCTTATAAATCTCAAAAAATAAGTAGCTTTGGGGGGGTTTGGTTGATTTGATTAGCCATAATATCATAAGCCCCAACAGCTCACAACTAGCCAACTTCCCACCCGAGATATTCTGACCTTGAGCAGCCCAAAAGAAGCCAGCACCAATACCTTCGGGCTCCGAATCTGTGGGCTCCGAACAATGTTTGTTTCAGGGGTGTAACAAACCACCACCTGCAACCTTGAAACAAACAAGGATACCCCCCGGATATTTTCCAGTGATCAATGGGGGGTGAAGTTTTGGGGGTCGACCCCTTTCAACTAAATAGCCCAAACTAACTGAGTAAATGATGGGTTTTTTGTTGACCCCTAAATAATAATAGAGGGTGAAGTTTTTGGGCCCCTAAAAAAAAGTGAGGATGAAATTTCACCCCATTTATTTTTAAATATATACCCCATTTATTTTTTGGCCATTTATAGGTGTTAAAAGTTACAACCCCATTTCTAACGATCTTAAGGGGAAAAAGGCCTTGTACCTTGATGGGTCTCCGGCTTTATATAACGGTTGGAGTTTTTTTTTGAACGCGCCAAAACGTCCGTATCTTCCATCAATGGGACCTTACCAACGGACCCCTAAGGAAGTTGCGATCGAGCTATTAGATTCTCAGGTTTGTTCGGGGTCCGTTCAGTGGGTCCTGGTGGAGATTTCTTGGATATCTGCAAAGGGACAATAGAAGCTATCTTGCTAGGCTAGGTATTGAAATGTTTTGAGAAACGTAGGTGTTTTGGCTTTATATCTACATGGTATTATTTTGAAAATACCAGATTGATGATTTGAGATGTCAAAAAAAGGTGGTAAAACTCTCATATATTTGAAAAGTGTCTAATTTCAATAGTATGATTTGAAAAAATATAGGTCAAAATGGATCATTTCCCTAAAGTTTCTTGGTAAACAATTAACAACAAATCTTCGAAACCACCTATCATCATACTTCACCCACACCCAGAAAACTCTGAAGTAAGGATGATTCCTGTCATAGACCACCAGGGGTGACGTCACTCTCCCCTCCTTGAAGAATAGATGTCTTACTAGGTGGGAAATCCCTGATTTCAAAGAGAAATTTTGCCCCGCTCTGGACGACCTTTCACAATCAAAATACCTATATGCGTAACCTGACATCTCATGACATTTGACTTATCTGCTGTATCAAAAAAAAAATTGTCGTATAACAAGTTTTACCCCCTAAATAATCCAAACAACCAACAATGTTTTTTTACAACTCACCTTGTTTTGAAATCAATCTAATCTCCCCCCCCCTTTTCTTCACTAGCAGTCCGTAGACCATGCCTAAAACCACACCACCCAGCAGCGCCAATGCTTTGATTTGCGCCTCGGTACCGATCCACTTGGGGATGCAAAACCAGCATTCTGCAATGGAAAGTTGTTTTTCTTGTGGTAGTTCAGCTTATTCTGGGCATAATGCCTATGGTAAGAATCCTGAAATCACTTAATTCTGATCTGTAATCCGAATGTTCAACGAAACCTCCCCCATGACGTTGCCCAGCCAATAATAAACAAGGGTTCAATTGACAAAGTAAGAGGGAAAATGATGATGGTTCAATTCAAAGCTAATCGATAGCTACATTTGTAACTAGGGGCCCACCTTGTACGATAAGTGTGTGTTTCTCGATGCAAATAGCTTTGAGAAGTGTAAAGTTCAATGGAATAAAAGTCGCCTCATTCTTGTTTTCATCATGGGAATCTAAGGGGACCCCCCCAATGCCACGTTTCCCCCAAGAAATAGCCGGCCTTACTAAGGGACTAAGGCCTTATTAGGGCCGTATTTTTTGGGGCAAAAAACATGGCATTGGGGGGGTCCCTGTAGATTTCCATGATTACCACTGCAGGGATAATTGATGACTTAGTAAAACCAGGTACCGTAGAAACTATAGAAACTGGAGCCGTTTACATGGGAGCAGTTCACCCGTCCGGTCTCCATACCTTGCCGAAAATCCGCCTCACTTTCTTTCAGGGCGCATCAACGGGGGAAGCCACGGTCAAAAAAAACCTACCTGTTGATGGTTTAGAAATCCGGCGAGAAAAACCACATGGGATGTATAAAACCTTGTAAATCATGGCATAAACTACCAACCTCAGCTGGTTCGCCGGATTTCTGAACCATCAACAGTAGTACTTTCCATGACATGCTGGTTGTTTAATAGAAATCTTTACAATGGTATTTATTAGTTACTAACTAGTAAGAATGATCCCTAAACAACTGATTTCATCCCTGGCATATACCCTATAAAACCAGGGGCCCTTTTTTCATAGCTCAACAGCGACGATGCCAAGCCACTGAGAAGAAGATACACGTGGCGTAGAATGCATACGTTAAACCACCTCGGTGGACAATGTTTTTCCCAGGCCAAAGGGATAACAAAAACGGCAATCCCATATGAATTACCCTCCCTAAAACTAACCAATGACTGGCTGGAAAATCCCCATAATTTTTCAATAGGAAATACATCGGCGCATTCATGGTGGATTTTCCAGCTTGTCATGTCGGTTTTCGCCGGGGTATGGTCTCAAAGGAAGATGTGCGCTTCACTTTTTCATTGAATCGATCCTTTTTGTTGAGCCAAGGTTGGTTGTATATAGATGGAAAATGGGGTCAATGAGTCATTGCCCTTCTTTGGCAGGTGGGCTGTTTCTACTTGGCGGTTTCAACCCTTTTGAAAAATATACTTGTAAAATATGGTTCGGGGTGAAAATAAAACATATTTGAAACCACCACCTAGGTTTTGAGTCAAATTATTCCGATCATATGTATTTCCACAGAGAATTGAAGCTTAATCCTTAGCCGTAGCCTTGAACACCTTCCAAGCCAGCCACTTCCTGCTTTTAACCAAACAGCATTTGCTGCGGTGCAATGCAAGGTATCGATTTGTATCCCAAACAATCCATATGTGGTGTATTTACCTACATTTACCACAAAAACATGGCAAAAACATGCCAAATGTGGGATAAACAGATACAGAGATGATATCGGTATGGATACATAACCCACCAGGCTACCGAATACCCTACCCTATCAGGTAGGATTTTCAGCGTTGGTCACTCCAATTTCTCCAGGTCATAGGATTGTACATACAAACCATTACAAACCTGTTATTTTCGGGGCCGGGGTCCAATAACTCCACTGACTCCGGGGTTGGCAAACCCATTTAATGTACGGCCAGGAAACGCTCCCCTAAAATTGACACTTCGCCCCTGAAAATAGGCCGGGCCCCAAAAGGAAAATAAGTCTTCCAACCATCCATGACTTCAGGTGCTTTTGCTGTTAGTTTCAGCGAGGGAAGACTTATAGGGGGCCCATTTCACTGCATTTATAACGAACTAGTAGGGCCTATCTTGTAGTGGCCCTATCCCATTCTGAAAGGACATTTACTGAACGGATCCCTGGATGATGAAAATATTCCCTACCCCAAACACTCCAATGTATGGATCTGTTTACCTACATTTGGTTCATTTTTACGGTAAATGATGGTAAATGTAGGCAAATAAAACCATATGTTTTTGAGTCTCTGGCTACTTAAAAAAAAAGTCGACTTGATGAAAAGTCCACCTTTTTGTTAATGGGTGTTTGTTGGGACTTCCAGAGGGGGGGGAATCCTTAATTAATTAGGGCATTTTTTTGGAAAAATCCTTCATCCCCAAACCCCCAAGGAGCACATCCACCCGACTGTTGCAGCCAAGGTTCCCAGAGATAAAAGCCTCAAACAAAAAACAACTCGTGGGTTTGATCAGCGACATGTTTTTTTTTGGGCCGAAGTAACAACAAACAAACAAATCACAGGAAATCAAAAAACGGTGAAAAAAATTAAAAAAAAACGGGGAAGTGTAAATCAAATTCAACGCACTTTGGAAGGGCTGTGGCTTAGTATCCTAAGAGTTGGAGGTGAGTTGTATGAGCCCACCCTACTATTGGAAGTAAGAACCCCTATAACTCTCGCTGAGGGAAAAATAACAATCAAGCCAAACAATAACAACAACCCATTTCTTACTCTCATCTTACTTCGAAAATCAAAAAATAGAACACCAAAAAAAAGTCGTCTTCCACACACTGGAAAACAGAGATTCGTTCCACAACTTCCACCAGCTTGGATTTCATCAACCCCTTCGCCGCCTACCGAATCAACCTTGCCTCACAACACATCGTTCGAATCAACCACCGAGAAACAGCTTCCCGCCGCAGAGATGAAAGGCCACGGAGCCGAAGTAGCCGAAGATGGCGAAGGTGCCTCTGAATCCAAGGTGGAACCCCTCGTGAAATTCCCATCGTTGGTTTACTAATGGGGGGATGAAATGGACCGCCCCTTACTAAACGGCCGAAAATAAAAGGCTTGTCCTGGGGTTGGTTTTTTGACTCACACCTATACATGAGTATATGAATCATCATCGTCAAAAGGAAATGGATCCCGAAGAAAGCAAAAAAAAATGGTGGTGTTCTCCAGTGGAGTTTTGTTGGTGTTATTTTTGTCAGAATCATTAATATCAAGTGGTATTTTCCCAGAATTGTACTTTGGAAAATTGTTGAGTTGTGGTTGTAATATGTTGTAATATGGATTTTGTTTGGTGGCTTTACTGTATATAAAGTCAAAGTTTGAGTTGGAAAAAATGTGGTGTTTTCCGGAAGTGTTGTTGTGAAAGCTGGAAGTGTTTTTGTCGGAATGTGGAAGAAGTCGTCGCGGCTAGTTTTGTCTGTCAAGTAGACGAGATGTATGTTTCACAAGAGTTCTTCGTATTTATAACATTACCGAAAACTCTCATTTGAACCCAAAAACGGAGGTTTGGAAGATTATATTCCTTTTCAAGTGGTGATTTTCAGGTTCCAGCCGTTAGTTTTCGGAGGAGTATGTTCAACCACCCAAAGAAAACCCTAGCCTCCTTCTCTCCACAATCTTGTTGATTTTTTCGCTCCATTCCAAAACGCTTCCGGGGAGACTTCAACATTCAGAAGCATTTTCTGCAGGGAAAAAAACGTACAATCAATCAACCTTGGTGAATCAGACATCTATTTTCTTGCAGGATTTACCCAGCATATCCTACTACTGCTGGCAAGTTCAATCTGGAAAACTCCCCTCAAAATCTTTAAAAACATTAGGAAGAAAACCACCTGCCAACTAATTGCTGGAGAGATTTCTCCTGCCCAACTGATTGCTGGACCTGAAGCCAAACCGTGGAATTTTGAAAATCCGGGAACCCTCCAAGAAACTAACATATATCCCACCTTGGAAAAGGAAAATCATCGACTCAAAAGTGCCAAACGGGATGGGATATGTTAGTTCCGAGAATGGTATAAATAGTGAATCTACCACGTCCCACCCTTGGCACCATAAAGACATCCATTGGCCATGGCGGCAATCTGGGCATCATTGGAGCCTGCCTCAATAGGGAGAGATCTTGTCTTGCATTTGGGGGACCATCCCATGACTCGGATACGTGGTCAATAACCATGGTTAGGTTCTTGTCCCCTAAGGATCGTTTTGTGAAACCCTTTCCAAATGGCCTAAATTCATGGTGTGTAAATGGGGGTTACCAACTAAAGGGGTGACTAATTACTTACTAAGGGGGATGATCCTCCAAGTAAAAACATCAAAAAACGTCCAAAAAGAGTTGTCCTTACTGTTGATGGTTCAGAAATCCGGCGTTCACGAGTTGAGGTTGATAGTTTATCCCATCCCAGGTGGTGCAGGATTCCTTCCATCAACAGTATTTCAGGAAGTGTTTGCAAGCTTGCTATGAAAACTTTAGGCTATTCTATCCTATACTGACTGCGATTTTGGATTACACTCTGGTAAAGCGAGATAGCAATGGAAAAAATAACCATTTGAAGATGTTTTCCTACATAAAATGAGGGTTTTCCATTGCCTTGTTAGTTTACAGGACGGAAATTCCGGAATGACCTTTGTTCATCGCTCCCCCACTGAATATGTTGTACTTTACCCGGGAAAATGTACTAAAGGAATTTAGGTGCCCATGTGAAAAGTTATAGTGTATGTAATGTGTGTGAACAAACAATTATATATATATATTTATTTAGAAATCTATATACATGATTATACATGCACATTGTTTATATAGATGTATACAAAGGTGGTGGCATCTTCAAGAAGACACTGAGAAAACCACAGAAAGGCTAATTGCGCGAGGTCGAACCCTGTCAGCTTATGCCTTTGAACAGAACCCACGTGCAGAAAACATTTCAGCAGCTCAAGGTCAAACCCTGTCAGCTTCTACTTCCAACCCTGTCAGCGTCTGCCTTTGAACAGAACCCACGTGCAGAAAACATTTCAGCAGCTCAAGGTCAAACCTTGCAGCTTCNAGCGTCTGCCTTTGAACAGAACCCACGTGCAGAAACATTTCAGCAGCTACAAGGTCAAACCTTGTCAGCTTCTACTTCCAACCCTGTCAGCGTCTGCCTTAGAACAGAACCCACGTGCAGAAAACATTTCAGCAGCTCAAGGTCAAACCTTGTCAGCTTCTACTTCCAACCCTGTCAGCGTCTGCCTTTGAACAGAACCCACGTGCAGAAAACATTTCAGCAGCTCAAGGTCAAACCCTGTCAGCTTCTACTTCCAACCCTGTCAGCGTCTGCCTTAGAACAGAACCCACGTGCAGAAAACATTTCAGCAGTGTCGGAAGTCCACGGTAGGGGCGAGATCAAATGACAGGGCTGGTCAACTAAATTGAGAGACTCAGCGGACGTGACAGAGCTAAGCCAACTGAGCTGACTTGTCAACTGAACTGACATGCTGTACACAAGCTGCACGCGCTGTGGAACCTCAGCGTGTCAGTTCAGTTGACAAGTCAGCTCAGTTAGCTTAGCTCTGTCACGTCCACTGAGTCTCTCAAAATAGTGGACCAGCCCTCAAGCGCAGCTAGTGGGCAATGCACAAAGCAGAATTTCTCAAGTGGCTACGTGATCAGCTGGTAATCAATGCGGCACAATTCCCCAAACGGGGAAGGCTCTGTGAGACCATGGTTATGGTAAGCGGACCTTCGGGATGCGGCAAGAGCTTTGCCGTGGCGTCCTATTTGAAACAACTACGTTTGTCCGTTGATAATGCAACTCCTGTCTCAGTCGTGAAGAGGCAAGTGGCAAGCGCAGCACGACAAGACGTAGTGCATGGCCGCTGGACTGCTCTGGTGTTGGATGACGCTGCAGCTGCTGCGAGAGTAAACCGACCTCCTTCAGGAACAGTGACTGATGTAGCAGTCAGCATAGCGGTCGCTTGCGAGGTACCGCACACAATCAATGCCTGCGCCTCAGGCAAGATGCCCATATTTCGCATGCAAGCTTTGACAGAAGGCGAATCTCATGCAGCTTTGCAACATTTCTTGCGTGCTGTAGACTGTTCGACTCTGAGTCCCAACATTCTGGCTGCTGCGGTCAGAGAATCTGCAGGAGACCTATGATTAAGAGAGTCCGTCGAAGCAAAACGCGACGGTGGAGATTCGCGTTACAAGCAATGTCGGCGGCTTTGGAAAGGACGTTTGAACAGTCAACACGACTTCGAGTCTGACACACACTTCAACTCTCCCAGAAGGTTCCAGAACTTCCCTGCATGGCAGGATTGCACGCATCCAGTCCTCAATTCCAGACTTTTGGGGATTCAAAAAATTTCGTGGCGGCAAATCCAGCCAAGTACGATTCTGAAAACGAAAACTCCTTAACTGCTAGAAGTAGAAACTCATTCCTATGAGTTAAGGATTTTTGGTTTTCAGACACAACCTGCACGCGCTGTAGAGAACCTAGCAGGTCCAGCAGATCCACCAGTCACCAGATCGAAGATCCAGGAGATCCAGGAGTCTCAAGGAATCCTCATAACACCATCAATCTCTACACATTTGTTTATCCTTTCAAGTCTGGAAGCATGCGCAAACGTTTCACAAGCTTTAGCGACTGGGAGCACGTGGTGCTGGCGCCATGCTCTTGTTGAAGCAGCTCGTACCAACTCTTCTCGAATGGTGCCCAACTTTTTGAGAGCACCAAGCATACACTCTGCGCCTTATGCGACAGCTGCTTCGGCAAAATCGACTAACGTCATCAAATTCTGAGTCATCAAAGTTTGCGGGATTGCTAGTAGCTGTAGACATATACTCTGATCCGAAGCATTTTGCACAGCGCGATATGCGAGCCATGCCTGTGACAAAGGATCTGAACCCGATGCATCTGGACAAAGAGCGCTTTCAGTTGGATGCACATACATCTCAGTCCCTGGTAGCACATTATAGTTCTACTCATCGTGATTTGGTCTTTATGCGCATAAAAACCAAATCACATGCAGTCATCTGACAGGTCCTTGTGCAGGTATGTGGCAAACATCACTTACTGCAAGATGGACCGCAGGTTTCTCAATCTCGAGGCAATTGCCAGATGAGCCCCTTTGGAGGGCGAAACGCGTAGCACTTTGTTTGCCTCTAGTTGAAAAAACTCCTTCGTGCGGCTTGAGTGTGCCGTTTCTTTTGTGTCAAAAAAAAGTAGATACTGCTTTGGATCAGTCACAAAAAAACGTCTTTTTCTTGCAATATTCACGTTGGAGTCCATCTACTACGTGTACCAGAAACAAGGCGAAGGATCCAGGGGCTTGACGGTGTGCGCTTGCTACCAGCAATCCAAGTTGACTGGGAGACTTCAATTCTTGAACTCTCAACCACAGCGTGATGAATGGAGAACTTTAGCTGCTGTTTTATTAGGGCTGCTTGAAGATCGTTAGGAGGTTTGAGTAGGCCCCTTGTAAGAACATGTGCCCTTTCGAAACTGTAAGCTGTCTTTTCAAGCAATCCTATGGTCAAAGTTCTCACACTCCTGGCATTGTTACACTTTTGTTGCTCTCTTTGGGTCACAATATGTCTCTTTTTTATATCCTTTTTGTTTCAACAATATTGAACCACTATATACACTTAACTTTCCAGTTGTTTTTTTCTCTAAACTCACATTTGCCCCTTCCAATTTTCCCATCATAATTGTTCCTCCCCAAAATCCCCAAATCGGCTGTGTTCTAAAAAAGCCTCAAATCCCTCATGCCTTTCAACGGTGAAGAAATCCACGTCCCTGAGGCTTCCCGACGTTGCCCAAGCCGTTCAGCGCGTTGAAAAGTCCCGGACCGCAGAAGGCCAACATGCCGATGACCTCGGCAAGGGAGAGGCTTGTTCACAAGCAACTCCCAGGGTTGATGATTTGTGGGAATGAATTTTTTGGGTATGTTTCTATACATATGATATATGAAATGATATATGAAATACTAACATGTAAATCAAAATGTGGGTGTATATATTTAGAGATTTTTGATGTACTCTTAAAGTGTTGTAGATTATATCTACATTTTTTCATAGAGATGCAGATAATATACACATATACTGATACAACGATGTTTGTATACACAAATATCTAGATACAAAGAGATATGTACAACTTCTAAAGAAATATTCAACGATACATGTTCCATGACACATCTGTCTCATCTATTGAGATGCACACCCCAATAATCACCTGAAAGAAACAACCTGAAAAAGCTTGAGAAGCCGGACCACCACTTGTGACCTAGCATCAGCCCTGGCGTTCAGCATGACTTTTCGCGAAATCTCAATTAGAGACGAGTTTCCCCCGAAAAATGCAAAGGCTCGGACTGGAGGATGCGAGCCAAAATGAAGGATTTGATTCCTAGGGATCCGCGGTATACCTAAAGTGTACAGTAATTATATGTACTCATCCTATATAGTGGTGATGAGCAATTTCATCCTGGGAAGAGGTTTCTGGCCCTGCATGTCTGATTTTCCCATTGCTATGTTTGTTTACCGGAGTGTAGCTGTAATATTGTGTTCAATGCTGGCGTTTTGGCTGCTTTGTCAATCCGAAATATTTGCACCGCGGGATTGTCAAAAAGGGGATGGGTAGAAATGTACACCCCTGAAAATCAACATGTTGAACCTAAAAACCACCCAATGGAAAAGGAAAATCATCTGAACCAAACCTCCATGACTTTAGGTTCAAAATTCTAATTTTCAGGTGTGTAGAGATATTTTCAAAAAATGGTGGGCTTTCTTTTGGATGATGAGAAACCCTTATATACTTATATAATACTAGAAAGAATGGTTACTTTTCCTGTGCGTCCAAGCAGTAGATGAGTATCAAATCAGCCATTCATCACATTGGAATGTTTTCCAGGACCCCACATTACACCCCTGAAAATGAACGAATGTCCCCAAAAAAGGGACATCTTCAATAGGAAATGCATCTTCCAACCATCAATTTTCAGGTGATATCTCAATTTTCAGGAGTGTCTTACTTGTGCTGTCGTGAAATTCCTTAACATCAACGTTTCTTTTAGAACTGAGAACTCAGTTCTGGCTCTGAAAAGCCGAAGCATCTTGGAAAAATCCACTGTTTTGGGGGGTATATAGAATTGCTATGTATATAACTCGGCAAAATTTTCGTACAATTCCTAAACCTGAATTTTTGGGGCATTTTGGAGGGGGCAGATTCCCTTCATCCTAAGCCACCATGGTTTAGGGGTGACCAACCGCCGGAGATAGGGTCGTTCTAATTTGTCCAGATCAATACCCAACAACCGTTGGTTAGTACATCAAGTCCCCCAACTGGGGTTGTGGGACCCCCTCCAAATGGCCATTCATTCATAGCTTATAAATGCCTGGGAATGATCCTCCAAGTCTCCAAGTAACCTTTTGACTGAGACTTTAGCCACAGCAGCTATAAGCAAATCTGCATATACCACATAGCCAATCTGCATATACATATCTGCATATCACATGGCGCCTGCCGAAACGAAAAAACTTCGAAACTTTTCCCCCAAGTTTTTTTCGGCACTGCCTGATGGGTGGCTTGTCAATCTTGTCATCTTCCTCGCCCATGCAGCCCTGATGGCTGAGTTGAAAGAAAGGACTGGAAAGGTTTTCTAGTTGGTGGTTTCAACCCATTTGAAAAATATTAGTCAAAATGGGAATCTTCCCCAAATAGGGATGAAAATAAAAAATATTTGAAACCACCACCTAGTTTTGATGATAGATCTGCGCTTCAGCCGCAGTTCTCCAGTCACTTCCCATATTTGACGTTGGTCCGAAAAAAACCACTTGAAATATAGTTCCCACGAACCACATAACAAAACTCACCACATAACATCCTGTGTGAATGAACCGAATGGCTCGAGTTGATACTAGTAGAAGCGAAGATGTGGTAGTTTTTGTTTGTCGTGTGGGTCGACCAGTAAACGACAAGCTAAGATGTGCTTGTAGGAAATCTGGGGGGTAGGGGTAGCTCCAAATCGCTCCCTTTGGCTGCAAGTTGGCGGTTTTAGCCAGATGGCGGTGGAAGGCCAGTTGGTGGTTATGCGTATGTTCTGCATCTTCTCAAGATCCTTTGACCCCCTTTTCAGAGGAGGTTTCCTAAAGGAGCGGCTCATGGCTAGCTGGCTCAACACACCACCCAACCATTAGTATTTAGTTGAATCAACCTCCTGTCAACCAATAGTTTCATGGTAGTAAACACCTTTAAACATAGGTTGAAGCACCAACCACTCAATCGCCCAGTATCTCAATGACTGACCCTCGTTGAAAAAGTTATATTAGTGAGTTAAGACACAACAAAAACAATGAAGACATATCACCATCTAAATGTTTGGTTAACCCAAAAATAAACAACAAGAACATCCGCCAAGTTTCACATGCTTCCCTTTTCAAACATGGAAGATCTAAAAAAAGTTCACAAAACACAAAAAAAACAATCACAGGAGGACCACCACCTTATTTCAAGGGTCCAAACAAAAATCCACACCCAAATTTCCGGTGCAGTAAAAATTTTCACCAAAAACCCCAAGATGATCTGAGAGGATGACCAGCTCAAAGGCCATTTGGCGTCGCACGCCGCGGCCGTTTTTTTTTACGCCATGGCTGTGGTGCCCATGTGGAAGAAAAGCGCAACGGCCACCCAGGGAATCAGGGAGAATTCCAACGGGTAAGCCCAAAACTGGTTGATTTGTGAAGAAGAGATGGATAACCAAGCATCTTTTCAAGGGATGTGATGTAAATGCGGAGATATTAGAAAAGAATCTATAGATTTAAGTGATTCAAAATGTATACAGATCAAAAACTATTTACCCCAAGTGTCAAGTGTCAGGCCATTATGGGGTAGACTCCCAAATCCTACATTCTAGCCAAATGGAATAATACTTCACCTCCCATGCGCTTGAATCCAACTGGGAGTGAAACGTGCCCCAGACTCGGGTGGTAGGTACACGACACTAGATAAATTGCTGTACAAAAAATCAAATAAAAGTAAAAGAACCTTAGGTTCCTCACTGACACGACTTTCCCATGAAATTGAAGATGCCACGAATGCCAATCAAATTGCTGAACCTAGATTTCCCCAAAAATGGGGTGGAGTTTGGAGTCCATGATTTTTTCTTCGAAAAAAATGGCTGCAGAAATCGGATCAAACTTGAAGCCAACCATCATGGCTAGTCAATCAATCAAAACGGCCCCTCCCGGGCCATGTACCAACTCCCCTAGAAATAGCCCGGTTTAATCGCCGACCAATGGGGTTTTCACAAGCCCGGAAACATAAGGCCATGTTTTTAAGCATCCTTTGGGATATCATTTTGTTTAGAAAATAATCGACTCTTGACTCTTGAGTCGATAAACACTCCCGCAATTAAACTAACATAGCTGGCTGTGAATGGCTGGACCCGGATTGAGTCGATTCGTATTTCCTATTGTTTTAATGGGGATATTCTAGCCAGCTATGTTAACTTACCAGAAGGTATATGTTTTTTTCACTAGAAAAAGTCCAAGTCAATCAACTGATGCCAAAGGCCGGATTTCTGTGAACACCCTGAACAATTACTGTAATACTTGTCCAGTATTAATAATTATGTACAGTAGATATTTCATGATAATTCTATTAATGAGATCATGGAAACTCTACCAGATAGTGCTTTTTGGTGCTACTGTTGATGGAAGAAATCCTGCACCAGTTGATAGGTAGTTTATCCCATTATTTACAGGGTTTTAATACATCCCAGTGGTGCAGGATTTCTTCCATCAACAGTATGTTGCTTGATTTTCCTATTGGTAGTGGGATTGTTAGTGGCTTTGGATTCAGATTTCCTCCATTTTACCTCAGTTGCTTGTTCAAACTCCTGATATTTTTCTTGGTGATTGAACCACCCAATGGAAAAATATGCTCGTCAAATTGGAACCCATTTCCCCAAATATTCGGGTTTAAAAATATTTGAGTTGCCACCAACAAGTTTACTCCCCCTCCCTAATGTACCCCCCTGAGGAATAAGGCCTTATAAAGGGCATATTACCCTCCGGTAATCTAACATAGCTGGCTGGAAAATCCCCATCTTGAATAGGAAAAACATCGAATTCATTCATGGTGGGATTTTCCAGCCAGCTATGTTAGATTACCGGAGGTGTAACATAGCAAGGAAAAACAAGATATTTACCTACATTTACCATATTTTACCATTAAAAACAACCATTCATGTAGGTAAATATACCAGTCCCATGGATGGTATGGGAATGGTTTCCCTTTAAAAAAGACCGGGGTTTTAGGTGCCGGGAGGTTCCACCCCGGGAGTGGTTGGATTTTAAAAAACCCCACCTCCTTGCGGAGCATCTCCCGTAGTAGCTCCTGAATTGAAGAAAGAAGTGAGTGATCTTGGTTATAGATATGGTCAGGTGTATTTACATATATATATATTATATATTTTTTGTATTTATATATATATATATGCAAACTCATTCAAAGCTGCAACAGCAAGATCTCACTGGCTTTTTCACAAGCAGCGCCCTGGATGCTTCGAGACGGTGCGACCAACCAAAAAGGCCAAAGAGCTCCATGTTGCTGCAAAAAGGCAGGCGCCACCAAAGCAATGCAACCAAAGGGAGCTCCAAGATGAGCACAAAGTCAGCTAAACCATCCAATCCAAACACAGGCGCTGAGGGTGTAGAAGGACAGCAGCCACAGGAGCCACTCAAGGTGCTAACCAAGCACGTTGTCATAGAACCCATCAGCCAGAAGCGAGAAAACGGAAGAAAGTAGCGGCTGATTTGATGGCAGCACGGCTCTGAGGTGAGAGTTCTGTCAATACACTCAGAGCCGAAACTTCTTGGAGATAGCTCTCCAACGTGGAGACTTGTTTCAACCTCATCCTCCAAACGAGGTCGGCTAAAGGCATGTTAGCTCTGTAACATGCCACTGCACCTCCTCCACGAAGGCCGCCAGGCGTCACGTGGAGCTCTGCCGGGACATAGAGCTTGTCCAGGATGTAGTTCCATCGCTTGCGAAAGACCCCTGCAGATCCTTCATAAAGAAGCTCATCTTTATCACACCACTCAAAAACCAAAGCCAGCAGAGCTACGGCCTCAGGCCGGTCGATTCGCAGATGCTGGATGCGGGCTGGCTGGCGGTGCATAGTTTTGCTTCTTCTCAAAAGCAAATAGGCACATCCTGAATTGTCATTTTCCAGCAGGTCTCCAGGCAACAACAGGTCACGTCTTCGACAGTGAAGGATCTCACCGACCCTAGCGACGCCATAGTAAGCCAGAATCAGCACTCCACACCAACGCTTCCATCCATGAAACCAGCCTAAACTGCAAAGGGCCTCAAACAAAGGCTGGGGAACTGGAGTGCGGTGTTCCGTCGGCTCAACAGCAGACCATCTTTGTGCAAGGTCCCAGCACAAACCAGAATAAGGCCGCAAAGTGGGGACCTTTCTGATAGCTGTCAGAATGAGGTGACGATAGTAGCTTTGAACGCCTCCTGAACTGAACTCTAAATCACCAAACCTTCGAACAGCATGGGCAAGCATGAGAGGGACTCGAACAAAAAGATCAAGCGCTTCAGCTTCACTGCCCAGGCTGCGAGAGGCCCACTGTAGAAAAACAGTCCAACGTTTCTCGCCAAGTGCTATGCTGGCAAAGGTTTGAATAGGTCTCTCCTCCAAAGAAAAACCCCTCTCAGGCCTGGCCCCTCTTGGACCAGGGTTTTTGGCTTCTCCTATTCTTAGAGACCCACAACGGCTACAGCTCGCAATGTCCAAGGCGGAGCCCTTCCACCATCCACAAGCTTCAGCACACGCGAGGCCAAGTAGTTTCGACAGCCCTCTAGGATAGCTCTGGGCTACCTTTGTCCACGGCACCTTCTTCTCCGGATGTTGCCCTCTGAGAGGCTGATGTCGTTGTTCAGGAGAGCACCTGCAGAGCATTCGAAGACCACGTAGTTTCACCACGCTCGTGGCAATGCGAGTCCTCTTCCTCCACCTTGTCCCGAACCTGCACATGTCAAACCGGAACACCCAGCTTGACTCAGCTGAACAGAAGCGCTTGAACTTCCTTTGTCTCCAAAGGTGAGAGCCATCTGGGTTCTCTGTCCAAAAGTGAGTGTTGCAGGCCAGGCAGCAATCATGCATCTCCGCCTGGAAGTCCGCCATGTCATTACCATCCTTCACCTTAGGCTTCATAGACATAGGCATCCAGGGTACTCCTCGAGGATAGGCTCCACTCCTTACAGGCGGAGTGATGGCAACGGAGAAGCTGCTGCAGACTGCGGAACCGACAAGGTCGACGGCACCGATCACCACCAGTCTGAGAAGACGTTCTTGAAGGTCACGTTGAAGCAGGTCCTCAGTCGAAGACCTAGTGATCTCAAAGGTCACCACCCAGGGGCAGCCAAAGCGGGAAAGAGCCCTGGCCACACCACCAATGCCAGAGTACAAGTCCAATGCACCACGGCCACGAATGACCCCATCTTCACTTGAGATCAAAAACTGCTCCACATTGAAAGTGCAAAGAATGCACCTGACTTCTTCACCAATCGACTCATCAAAAGAAAGCATCTTAGGAGGGAGCCTTTTGCGAAGCACCCTTCTCTCACGCCTCTTTTCACCAACTCCCAAAGCCACCGAAGGTCGAAGGTCCACATCCTCCTTGTAGCCAACATTCTCAAAATCACTCTTGAGGGGGAAGCTCTGCTCCTGCACAGTTCCAAGCCATTCATCAAAACGATCAAGGCACCCACTTTCCAAGTCAAGAAGCCAGGCAGGCTTGCTAAGGTCAGGTGGAGGAACTGCAGCATCACGAGTTGGAGCATCGGCCCTATTCATCTTAGAAGGCCAAAACCCAAAGCCACTGTAAAGGTCAGAGCATATCATGGGTCCCAAGCTGCGTCTCAACTCACGATTCAATGCTTTTGAAGAACCTCTGCCCTTGACAAGAGCGCCAAGAGATACTTGACTATCCATGGCGTAAGGAATGCGGACAGAAGTGTGCTCCGTGGCTGTCAGCAACTCATCACGAAGGTAACCCCTGAGTTCACCAACATTGATGTGAATGGCTCGGGGGTGGGGTTTTCGCCACCGCTCCTCAAAGACATAGCAACGACCGAGGGATTCCCAAAACGGATGGGTGTCATAGCATTGAGAATCTGGCAGCTCATCTGTAGGTTCCAACAAGCCCTTCTCACGGAGCCATGCTTTTCCAGGGGGAAGCAACTTTGACCATAGCGACCTCGACAAAGAAAGCCTCATAGCCTCTCTTGCCACCACCAACGGAACTTGCCCTTGCACAGCTGCTGTTCCCCAATTTGAAGAGTCAGTTGCACGAACAGTGGGAATGACTTTAGCTCGGAGATTAACTACGGCCATACCACCACATACCACATAGGTGAGCAGTTCGTCACGCAAAGCACCTGAAAGCCGTATCACTTGTCGAGGGCCAGAGGAGCAGGCTATATTTGCATCAAAGATATAGTTCATCAGCGACATAAACCTTCTACGTACACTGAGCACCGAAATCCACGATCCAGCCATGCTCTGAAGGAGCCCAATGGTACAGACCCCTAGGGCAATTACACGTATCGTCACCAGAACGAGCGGCCAAAAGCGGCTGTCATTGGGCCGATAGAGGCCTTTAACTCCATCCACCTGCACTCCCCAAAACGAAGAGTGGCCAACCAAGTCAAAGGATTTCTTCAAGTTCACGGGGAGGCCACATTTGTCGTACTCCTTCATCACCCGGGACATCCTCAGCGTTGAGCTCGAACAGAAGGAAGCCGTCCCAGCTAAGCGTGAAAGAACCTTCTCGAGGCAGACCAGATCGTCGATTACCACCCCCAACAGCATGTCGCCGCGGGGGGTGGGTTTGTGCATTTGCAGGAGCTCCAAAGGTGCGCAGGTCTGGCTCTGCAAAAGGATCCCAAGGTGAGCACATTGTGCAAACTCACATGCAGCGAGATCTCCCATTGCTAACGTGTTGAGGCCAACATAGCCACCTTGAGTGAAAGGCTTGCAAAAGATAAACTCCAGCTCCTCTGCACTGAGCCAACAGGACATGACGTTCCTAAGGCCTCTCTCCTTGCTGACCTTGAATTGATAAAAGTAGTCGGAGATGTCACGGCCAGAAAGGCGAAGCTCCTCGTCATCCTTCAGCTCAATGCCAGCCAAACAGGAATAGGCCGCCATCGTTGAGGTCCACCTTGAAAGTGGGGGCTCGGCTCCGTTAGCTGGTCTCGAATCTAAGATGAGTCTGTCTTTGGATAGACTTTTGGGAACACAGAACAAACCGGCAAGCCGATCGGAGCGGACCTCCTCCTCGCTCAAAGCGATCAGCCTGTCGGTTTGTGCCATGGCCCGGAATAGCTTCTTGCGCTCCAAGGGGTTGGCATGAACATGAACTCGAGGTGGGGGCTCCAAACTTTCGAAATCTTTCGACCTCTCCAACGGCTTGTCATAGGCAAAGGTCGTAGTCTCATCAAAGTAAGGCCGAGGATCAAAGTTGGGCTTGCCGACAAAAGAAACCCTGTCAGCTTCAATCTCCTTCGCCACCACAAATTCCTTTGCTGCCATCTCCCCCTCGAACCATCCGAAAGGAAAAACTCCCTCCTCCAAATCAACATCAAAAGGGGACACATTGGCACCTCCTCCTGAATAACCGCTTCTTCCAAAAGAAAACTGCTCAGAGGTCATCAATGCTCGATGAAGTGCATCTAATTCATCCGAGGCAGCCTCAGTCTTGGCAGCTGCTCTGGACATAGTTTCGGCATCGACCTCAAAGAGCGAATTCGAGTCTTCGCTCAAATGCTCCAAAAGGCGAATCCTCTCCCACTGGCGACCAGAAAGACGCACCCCCAACTTCAAACAAGGAGGCGCCACTGTAGGTTGTCCAAGGAACATCCAATCAAAAACCAGGATTTGAAGAGAGACCCGCCGCTTCCTCCATAGGGAACCGCCCCCCTGCTCCTTACGAAATGCCTCAGGGTAAGGAACAGGTATTGGCCAGAGGGACAAAGAACGAGCGCCCTCATCACGAGAGCCGGGCTTTGTTGCAAGTACACTTCTGCAAAAAAGAGCAAGTCGATCACCATATCGGAGGATGACTCGCCCAAGCGAATTCATCAGAGCAGGGACCACCACTGTAGGAGCACGAGAGCCGGGCACTACCACCCCGCTGACTGCTCTTGCATCCTCTGCCTCATGCATCATGCTTCCATAGGCCCCTCCGAGCCTCCCTTGGCCTTCGCTTTGGCCTTCGCTTTGTTGATTCTGTCTGCTTTGCTGTCGCCCTTCTCCTTGTCTGCATCTTCGGTCTTCTTGCCCAATGCCTTGCGCTTCGAAATGAAATCTTCTGCATCGTAAGTGTGAGAGACAGATTTCTGCCCAGCGACCGTCTAAGAGGCGGCTGTACGGGCTCTCGCCCTCTCCAACCAGCGGCAACGTGTGGGTGGATAACGTAGAGAATGGGGGTCCTTGCTCGAGAGCAAGTTCGGACGATAACGTCCAACTTCCTTTGTCTATCGCCGTCTGGTCCAACTGAAGTAATAACAGGGCAGCTTTTGCCCGAGCGTGGGCTGGCCGCCCTTGTATCAAGTCGTCTAAGATTCCTCCTGCACTCCAAGCGCAGTAAGCAGCCGTACGATAGGAGCCTATGCGGCTCCTGTGTTCGATCCACCCCCTCGCTGAAAGGGTTGCTTGTGGAACCCCAGGGCCCTGCACAGTGCTTGTCAAGTCCTCCAGCATCAACTTCTCCAGAAGAGCACTGATGTCCTCCGGATGGTCTTGAAGGGCTTGTCGAAGTGCACGACGAGCAGCTACTGCTCTTTTCAGACCACCACTTCCTGCACCGGGCTCCCCATGACTGCCACCAGAAATGGAGTCCAAGGCCAAGTCGACCTTCGAAGCTTTTGACTTCCGAGCCTTCTCCGCCGTCAACAACGTCAAGATCTCCGTCAGCTTTTCCAAAGACGATTGAACTTCTCCGGAAGAGCCATCCTGCAATCCATCTCCTTCTGCTTCCTCCTCGGACTCCGAAAGGGCTTCTGCTTGAGTCTTCTGAGGCAAGGTCGAGCTTGAAGGCCGCAGCGCTGGTTCTCGAAGCCTCTTCGAACCACTCAGGTTCGAACTCATCATTCTCTGCATGTCCTCCAATGCCTGTGCCTCCACTCCTGCACTGATTGCCGCCGCCACCACGCCGGGGTCCAACGAAGGGTACCGAGAAGATGTAGGCTTCATAGTCCGTGTAGAGCTCTTCGGTGAAGTAGGAATGATCTTCGGGTTCGGGGCAAAGGTGACTCTCTTTTCTTCTGCAGCCGGAAGCCGGTCCACCAAAGTAGTCAGCGTGGCCTGAATCGAACCCAGAGAGGCTTCCAATTGATCCACACGAGTCTGCAAAGAACCTGCCAGCGACCCATGCTCTGCAGGAACGGGAAGATGAGCTTCTTCTCGGTCTCCTCCTTCCAAGGCACTCTCTGCAGAGACGAAGTTGAACTGCTCCTGAGCCAGTTGCGCCAGTGCAACAACATGCGGGAGGTAACCAGGATCTCCTGCTACTCCGAAGGGGCATGTCAAGGAGTCTCGAACCTCCTTGTCCACTACCAACTGCAAATTGGAGATCACCAGGTCCGAAGCAATACCCATCCAGACCTTCATCATCGGGTCCTCCAGCATTTCTTCTCGGGCACTCACCGTGCAGCAAGCAACGTCCAAGGGCAGCGGCTTGGTGAGTCCTGTCAACTTCCTCTTTGCTCCTTGTCGATGCCATGCTTGATGAGGGACGACCACAAGGTGCTTGCCAGAATCAACTTCTCCAAGATAGATCACTTCCACCGTCTCCTCGTCCTTCCCAACCAAGTATGAAGTTTGGAAATCAGGCGAGGCTTCCCGATCAGGGTCTAACGTTGGCACGATCGGGAACTCGTGGCCAACACCAGGTGAAGCAATCATGATTCCTCAGCTGGCCACTCCAGGCCAGCAATGGCAACCACCCTCCTCGCTTCGCGGTCAGATGGCAGACCAACAAAGACACTCTGCCCCAAGTCGTGGGGACCCTTCTTCACCAGAGATGAGCACCTGCCGAACAGCCGGTAGACGCGAACCGGGTTGAAGGAGTTCCCGTCGTAGTCCCGAAAGACCAACCACACTCTCGAAGCTAAATTAATCTGATCACGGCCTGAACTTCCGTGTTGCTGTCCTGCCAGGGCCCGCACCACAAAGAGAGCAATCTGGTCACAAATAGCTTCACGTTGAGCCCAGGTCAGCACACAAGGAGCTCCAGTGCGAGCAGCAGTAGAACTTGGCGTAGATGGACTCCTCAACAAAGGAGTAGCGGTGCCACCAGGAGCACCGTAAGAACTCGGTTGCCTCGAAACCACAGAGTATGTCTCCGAGCCTTCAGCCTCACTACGCTCAGAACGAGCAGGTCCAGGCGAGCGAAGAGACTGCGAGTCACTGTCGCCTTCCAATCTTCTCCTCAATCTGCGAAGTTCACTGCGTAGGATGCGCACCTCGTCAGCCAGTTCACCAACTTGTTCCTCAAGTTCCTGGACCCTAGCTTCCATCTACTGGCCTGTCACTGCAGGGGAGGAGCCGCAGGGGCCAGGTGAGCCACCCAGCACTTGTAGGCCTGAAGACGCCAGGCACAGATAGCCTCACAGAGAGGCCCCAACAGCAAGCCAACCAAGATGCCAATCAAGATGGATGGCAAATGCAGTTCCCGCCACCTAGGCCTGCAAGTCAGAGAGGTGTGCCAATCCACACCTTCCACCAATCGCCACAGAACCGTAGAGAGACTCGACGGCGAGTGGGGAAGGGCAAGACTCATGAGCCCATGAAAGCTGCAGCAACCATTTGTGTGCATGCTGACTCATGTATGTATAGACATATATGCGTGGATAGCTATATAGTGAAGGTTAAAAAACAGATTCCATTCATTAAAACAAATGCACAAATTACATATATTTACCGTACCCACTTAGTTGCCAGACTTTTTTCAACCCCCAAACTATCTAACACAAGTTCCTTCATCAAAATAACACATCCATGATCATCATCATGTTTTTCCCAGTTTTACAGGAAACATGTATGTGAACGTTAGGTGGTTTCAATTCATTGGAAGATCTTTAGCAAGGAAAAACAGCATCTGGTCACCCGATTTTCTGCAATTTTCACTCAAGACCGACCGCGACTCTCCTCCTCGTGCTGCGCAGCTTCCGGCGTTTTTTGAGAAGCGAAGGCATCCAGCACCGCGTTGTAGGCAACGGCATTGGGTTGGATCTCCCTGAATTTTCAAGATACACACAGGTCAGGCGGATGGAAAATTGGGGTGTAGGATGGGGAAAAACGATGGATGGGGGAAGATTAGGATGGATCTTTTTTAGAAAAAACACAATCTAATAGTAGTTAGTAGTAGATTGTTTAGGTCAATAAGTATGTTTCTCTAGGGTTTTTGATTGAGCCCTGGCAGTTTCTTCGGAACTTTTTTAACCCACACAAACGGGAAAAAAAAAGAAAGGCTGCAATTGGAAAAGAATGAATGCGAAATCTTAGGGTTGCATGTTGATTTGTGGAGGAGCATTCATTCTGTTCATGTTCATCCCAACTTGGTCATGCAAAACACGCAAAGAAGTACCCTCCCCGAAACTGATAGTTCGCACCTGAAAATTGATGGTTGGAAGATTCATTTCCTTTTGGGGTCTGACCTATTTTCAGAGGCGAACTGTTAGTTTCAGGGAGTGTATATGAACACTTTCCGTTGAAACGAAACATCTGGCCAAACTAAAATATTTCACCAACCTAGATTTCCCTGAAAGAAGGTGATTTCCCCTCCTCACCTACCTCTTCGGGGCCCAGGTCGTGTGAGATCTCTATATAATTTGACCAGTAAACATCGCGTTTCGTTTCTTCCAACTCCATGCTTCCAAAAAGTTGTGAAGATTGAGAACCATCATCCTGTCTTCTTTATCGAACTCCGGCTCGCTGAAGGTTGAATCAAAAAAATCGAATGATAAATTAGGCCGATCATTTTCAATTTACAGCATTCCCATATCACAATTCCTTTTTAACCCTTGATGCATCACACATTGCTTGACTCAAATACGAAACATGTGTTGAAAAAAAGAAGAATCCCAAAGAATACCCCAACAGCAACGACATGATGGGTCCTTTTCTGTGGACTGAGATTTTATGAAGCAAGAGGGGATAAAAACAAGCTACCAAATCTCACAGATTCCACAGCATCATCATATGGGGGGTTCCTAAAATTGTGGTACCCAACAACCATGGGTTTTCCTACTAAAAATGATCATTTTGGCACCAATGTATGGTCTGGTGTCTTTAGTTTGTAGTAACAACAAAGATGTTTTGAAAAGAATTTCACCCTCAGGTCCAGGTTGGATCTAACCCCAAACCCAGGATGCTTTTTTGGCCCAAGGCCTGTAGATCCAAGGTCCAGGAGTACCACCACAAAGCTCGCTTTGAAAAGGGGAAATCTCTCCAATTTACCATACATTTGGATTTGTTTGATACCTCTTTAAAATGGGTGGCATTTAATGATCCCTGCTGTAAAAAATAGTGGACCAAAGACTTCCAGACCCCAAAATTTACCACCTTGCCGCCATCTCTCGCAACAGAGCTTCGCTGCGTTGGACCGCCGCAGCCTTCCGGTTTCGGTTGACAAACCGAGGGCGAAACGTGGGAAGTGACGCTTCAAAAACACGGGAAAAACACAACGAAGCGGGGGGGTTGGGGGGGAGACCTGATTGAAGTTGATACTTGAATTTTTAGGTTTGTGATTTTTTTGTTCAACAACAAAGGGTGTGAACTGTTCAATTTGATCCTCAAGGATCAGAGCAGGTTCTTCGAAAAACAATATGGAGATATGTGTATATATTTATATATATACATACAAGGTGGGCCCCTATCAGTTATAAATGGGGTTATAACTCCCATAAGTAGGCTTATAACTCCAGTTACCCATTTATAAGGCCATTTATAGAGGTTATAACTCCATTTATAACTGGTAGGGGCCCACCTTGTACGGATCTATACAGAGGGCTTGATATACATTTAGGGAGCATTTAGGGTTTTTGTTTCATTGAAGCTTCCTTGCACTTCGATCTTTTTTTGTCCGAAACATCTTTCATTACAACCTGTCGTGTCTTTTGGATAAGTTTTTTGTTAGCTAAGACTGCGAGCTTCGCTGGGTGAGGAAATACATCTTCATTCATGGTGGATGTTCCATTGTCCCCTTAGTTTTTTGTGGGGTAAACGATATGGTTCTTGCAGTTGGTCAACAATACAAACTGCTGATATGCCGATCCGAGTGTGCCCACAACAATTTTTTTTTTCAACTGACGGATGGTGAGCATGGTGAGAACGGAATATTTGACGTGTGGACATTTAGAAAAAAAGCTTGAGTGGTTTCCAACCCGATGGACAAATGTGCTGATCCAAGAAGATATCTTTCCCACATCGGTGTGAAAATGCTTCAAAGTCTTTGAAACCGGCACTTTAATGAATTTCCCAACAGATGATTTACATTCAAGCACACGCCCTTTGTTCAGTGAGATTCTTTCACCTGAAAAAAAAAAAACATGCCATCTACCATATAGGTGTTTCCAAAAATAGTGGTACCCCAAAATGGATGGTTTACATTGAAAAACCCTATGAAAAATGGAAGATCCAGGGGTACCACTGTTTTCGGAAACATCCATATATGTATACAAGGCATGTTTTTTCCTATTCCGAATCTCTGTAAATTCAGCCACTCAAAGATTTACCTCACACCACCCATCCAAACCCAACCACACCTTGGCATAGCCGTTGATCATTGAACTGTAAGTAATCACATCTGGCCTCCCAAAAAGAAACAGCGATTTTCCGTATGGATTTTCTTGGGTCCCCAGAGGTTTGGGGGAAGAAACATCAGCCAGTAATTTCGGGTCATTCCCTGATTTGAAGCAATTTACCACTGGACAAAGAAGAGTGGTTTTTTCTGACTTTTTCCTTTAAGAATCATATATCTCATGCCTTTTTGCTTCCATGGACACACAAAACACATTTTGAAAATTAAAAGGCTTTTCTGGGTAGAAGTGTCTTCAGTTATAATATCTTGGCGGGGCGATAACACCATGGACTCAAGCAACTTGCATGGCATCAAAAGGATTCATTTGGACTCACGGCAAGTTGCAGTTCCCATGATACAACCCACATGCATTGACCGATTTTGAGCACCTGACTGAACTGGATGTTTTTTCGAAGTTCCCCACCCTGAACGACGCTGCCTGAGATTCTCTTGCAGTTCCATCAACAAAGATTCTGCCGCGAGCATGTCGCCTAGCAATGAGAAAGGGAGTTGGTATGTTTTGTGGGTGTGTCACAAGATGAATGACCAAAAAAAAGATGTGTGCCTGCTCATATATTTACAAGAGCAAGATGGATGTATTTAAAAAAAAAACTAGTTCATCATATTTCTGCGGACACGTTGTTCCCCTCAACGAACATAGCACCAATGAAGAGCACCAACCAGGAAAAGTATTGTTTCCTTATTTTAAAAAAATCCAAGAGAGGTGCGAGCTCGGCATCATGTTTGTGGAGTTACGTTTTTGCTCTTTACTTTTCGGGGTAGGATTCCTACGAAACAAACAACCAACCGTTCAACCAACCAACCAACCAACCAACCAAACAAACAAGCAACCAACCAACCAACCAACCAAACAAACAAATAAACAAACAACCAAACAAACAAACGGGACCTTGCCGGTGGAAAAAAACGGAACAGTTCGGTTTTTCCCCCATTGTAGCTCCCCTCACCTCCTTGCACCGCAGCGTGCAAGGCCGTGTTGTAGGTGACAACGTCAGACAAAGACCTTTTTTGTGACCAGAAACAAGGGAGAGGCTTCGTGGTGATATTCAAAGGCTGTTGTTTTTTTTGGCGTTGCCAAAAAAAGAAAATATATTCAATATGAAAATGTGCTTTTTTTGAATAGTTTGCAATAATGCGATTTATATAGAGGTGTTCAAATATTCAACATGTTATTATGTATCACCATGCCAATTTGAGCCTCAGGGACTAAGTAAGTGCATCGTTCATTTTTTCAAAAAAAGAATCCTGGAAAGAAATGGGAGATTTTTGTCATGTTCCAACCGAAAGCAACCGAAAGCCAAGACCTTAAGCTTGATTTGGTTTTCCAAGTTCAGATGTTTTTTCTTTTGGAAAAAGGGGTCCACTTTTTGAATGCAAAATGCTTGTTTTCCGGGTTTTTTAAAATATGCAAAAACAGTGAGCGTGGCGAAAAATCACAAAGGAGTAGGTATCCCATGATCCAAATGAATGAAAATGAAGGTCTGAAATTTTAAAGGTCCACGAACTTCTTGTCCAGGGGTCATTACGTTACCAACATAGTAACATAGGTGGCTATTGGGGGGTCCCTGGAATTTCCATGGAACATAGGCACGAAATTCATAGCATTATCTGGCTGGCTCTTTAGTAGGGAACGAGGGAATGAAGCTATACCTGATGAAACTTCCCTCACTCCCCACTTTTCGGGCCAACCAGTCATTCCAAGTGATGTAAGGTATGCGGTATGCTTAGCATTTCGCATGTTTTTCATTTCAGTTTTTCTTGTTTTTCAATAAGGTAAGCATTTCTCCAAAATCCCCGTGTATTCACAAGATGATGCCAACCAACTCCACGCCTGAAACCAACCAACAATTCAACAGCACCTTCCCTTAAAAGGGTCCGAACCTCGGCATCTGATGCAAAATCTCTTGAGCCGTCCTGGCTAAAAAAAACCGACCAAACGTGCCGAAACTCCCTTACCAGTTTCCAGGATCCTTAGGATCAGCCCCCTATTTACACACCTTATAATTAGTAGGGTTTTTTTTTAGATTTCCCTAGTAAAGGTAGGATGAGTTTTATCCCCCAATATAAGGAGTTGATCAACCCCTGGGCCATTTATTTTCGCCATTTGTGAGGCGGCTATTTGGAATCCCACAACCCGATCCGGAAAGGGGACAAAAAGCTAACCAGGGATGATCCTCCAAGAAATGGCTTTTGAAATGCCCAAAAGCTTGAAACGAAAACCAAAGGACAAAGAAATCACCTATTAATAGGGCCGGCTACAGTATTTCCCGGGTGGCGTGCGTCGATGTCATCGTGAGATTATATACCTTTAAAATTTCCATTATACACAAGGCAACAAAACCAAAATTCACGAGGAATTTCTTGTTGAAATTCCCGCAGAATCGCACGCACGGTTCTCCCTTGTTTCCAAATGCCTAGGCTATATTAAGTAGTTATTTTCTGACATTCTCAGCGCTAGAAAGTATAGCTTCGAGGCTATAATTAGATGGGTTGCAAGAACATGAAAAACCATCCGCACAGAAACAATGTTTTTAAAAAACTGTAGCAAAAACCTAATCATAAGATAAACTCCAAGAAAATGCCATGATTTTGAACAAACCGACCTTAGACCGACCTTGTTTTTTCCATGATACCCAGGGAATGAACCCGGAACCCGCCAGTTTCCCCAGCCGTCAACGTCACGGCCGTCCATCGCGGCGCACCTGGAATCTCCAGCCTGACGGGGGTAGGGTTTGGGTATATAGCTCCTGGAGGCTCCGATCAAGTAAATTCCTATATCTCCTTTTTTGTTGAGGATAAGATTTCCTACTGTTTGGGTGTTTTTTTTGGAACCAACCCATCTGAAACATATGATTATGCAAAGCTCCGATCAGGTAAATTCGTGCAAGCCTCCCTATATTTATTTCTTGTCCAAATCTAGAGACTTACTGTCCAAATCTGTGGGCTTACTGTCCAAATCTAGGGGTTCCTTGTCCAAATCTAGGGGTTTACTGTCGAAATCTAGGGGCTTATTGTCCAAATCTGGTGGTTTACTGTCCAAATCTAAGGGTTTAACTGTCCAAATCTAGGGGTTTGCTGTCCAAATCCAAGAACAAATTGATAGATGCAGGCAGGATTCCGACATGCTGAACAACGTTCTCACACAGGGAGAAAAGTAGAAGCTGCACACGTTGAACCTCAGCCCTTGGAACCCTGAAACCCCGAGATGCCAGTAGTTATTCGGACTTCTGGACGGGAAATCTTTAATTGCAGCTCTCAGTCCAAAAATTTCAATCCTAAAGCCCTCGAACCTCGAAAAAGTTCAAACCCCGGAAAAATTCAAAGACTGGAATCCTGGAACCCTTAAACTCTGAAAAGTGTGGCTTCTGAAATCTTTTCGGTATGTAAAACCCTTCAGTACCATTAGTCAAAAGGAACAGCTCCAAAACTAAAGTCCTGCAACCCTGGAACCCTAAAACCCTACAACCCTCCAACCCTCTAACCCTGAAACTTTCAAAACCGCAACCCTTAAAGAATTCAATCCCCGAAAAAAATTCAAAGACTGGAATGCTGGAACCCTTAAACTCTGAAAAGTGTGGTTTCCGAAATCTTTTTGGTATGTAAAGCCCTGCAACCCTGGAACCCTAAAACCCTAGAACCCTCCAACCCTCTAACCCTGAAACTTTCAAAACCACAACCCTTGAAGAATTCAATCCCGGAAAAAACTCAAAGACTCGAATGCTGGAACCCTTAAACTCTGAAAAGTGTGGCTTCCGGAATCTTTTTGGTATGTAAAACCCTGCAGCACCATCAGTCAAAAGAAACGGCTTTAAAACTAAAACCCTGCAACCCTGGAACCCTAAACCCTACAACCCTCGAACCCTCTAACCCTGAAACTTGGAACTTTCAATCCCCAATTCTAATATAGTTAGCCCTTGGGGTTATTCAACCCTGGTGCCCTGAAACCCTCCAACCCTCCAACCCTAAGGCGCCAAGACACCGCAGCAGCACTTTTTGACATGAAAGGGTCTTGCTTGGAAGGGGGGCGGCACTGGAATTGGTGTGTTTGCCGCCCCCCTTCCTCGTAGTGTTCGTGGTGCGGTGTTTCAAAAAGTGCGTGGTTGAAAGGGGGCAACCTTTAAAAGGTAAAACGTTATGACCGCAAAATCTGTTATAAAAGATATTCCGTCTGGTTGCCCCCTTTCATCAAAAGACGTGTCATGCAAGGCGCGGTGAAACTTAGCGTGCAGAGAGGGCGGAGTTTAGGAATTCGTGCCAAACAACAAACCAAAAACAACAGCGATGAAGATTCTATGTTTTAATAGCCTTTGTTCACATAATTCACAAAGACCTATAGTACTCTATACATATATATGTGTCATCGCTTGGTTGGTTTGTATTCTTCTTCATGCACGGGTTCTTCCTAAACTCCCACGGCGTGGTCTTCAGAAGGGGTTGGTCGGAACAGCAGCCTTTAAACTTGAAATCTTCAAAAAGCGTGGCGCTAGAACCTCCCAAACCACCTTCGAAGAAATACATAGAGCAGAAGGCAAACGGTAGAAACACAACAGTGATTGGAAGCCATGCGGTTAAAAAACTTCTCGTGCATGAATCTTTGGTGCTTCCTTTCAAACATGTNCGTGTCCATGGAGATTTTTTCGATCAATGGGTCCCCCCCGGTTCGTTCACTCCATAAGCCGAATCGCTCCCCTTCAACCTGCCAACTTTTGTTAGAATGAAGATTTTTAATCTGTGAGATTTTCACCCATTGGTTTCACTTAATAAGGCGGGCTATTAAACCCTTATTTCCGGGGGGATTATGGTAAGGGGCGGAGTAGGTTGGCCAGCCATGATGAAATTTTCACCCAAAATTGACACAACGAAAAAATCATCTGAACCACCTTCCACCTCCATGCCCATTGGTAGTTCAAAATGCTGGGCAGCAGTCTTTTTTTTTTAAACCCCATAAATGGCCTTACAAATAGTTGTCTTGTGGGGTGAAAAACAAAAAAAACTATGATAGCAGAGTTATACCGAGTTGTACCCCCTTTCTTTCAAGAAGTGTTCCAAACCCGAAAGGAACCGGATCCTACCCTGTGATTCCGACAGGCTTCCAACTGGCGTCACACCCTGGAAGTCCTTGGGTTTCCACCATTTTTGAGTCCGGTTGGTTTCCGAACCACCATTATTTTAGTAGTGATAAAACTCATCATCCAAAAGGAAGCCTACCATCTTTTTTAAAGGTGGTTGACACGACTTCCAGGGTACATCGACTCCTTGCCCACCCGAAAACTCGCCGCACCCCAACAAACGCGACCTTGGCACATGCAGCCATCACACTGTTATAACTGATGCTGCCAGGACACACGCGCCTTTCGTAAGAAATCCGTTGTTCGTTGTGTTGCTTTTGGGGGGCGTTTTTTTTTGGGGGGTTTTTTCGTTGCGTTGCCGTGAATGTATGATTTACGATGTATGGAATATGTACCTATAAATTGGTACATGTATGTTAATGTACGGAATATCTACAGGAATATCTACATATATTTGTTTTGAATCTATGCAAGGGTAAATGTACAGTAGGTGTATAACAATGAATATGTTCCATACATAGCATCAATGTATGGAATGGATATCCTGACGAAGTTGAAACACGGGTCACGCACCTTGTATTATATTATGATTGGGGAGAGCATAATGGGGCATCATTCCACTTCTAAAAGGGAGTTACCTTCCTAGGAACGGATACATATCCCACCAAAAGTCACCGTTTTGAATTCAATGATTTTTCCGAACGTCCGAAGTTCGGTGGGATATGTGATGTATCCGTTCCCTGGAGGCTACGGATACATGGTGATTCTGCCTTATTGATTCCACAAAAACTTCCCACTTTTCAGACATACGCAGTGCTACTCATGGCGTCGGTTTCCCGTGACTGAAATTTCGTAGGGAAGACCTCCAAAATAGGTTCATCTTCCCCAAGGTTCGGGGTGAAAACAAAAAATATTTGGAACCACCACCTAGTTTTAGTCCGATTTTTTCCCATTTCGAGGAACTTGTGTTTGGATGCTGGCGTTTAACTGGCATTTCCATGAGTCACTTTAAGTACTTGGGAGTTTTTTGTGTGGGAAGATCCGAGCATGCGAAAAACATGGGAAAACTTGCATACCGAAAAAGAACGTGTCCATTCAACTCATGGTTAGTCGTTGGTTTGGGGCCCGGTGGTTTGGGATTCTAAGGGTGCCCTTAAGTAAGAATCCCTTTCATAGCGGGATCCCAGGAATCCAAACCACCGGGACCCAAACATACAATTAACCACTATAGCTGATCCATTGAGCTTTCAAAAAAACTAAAAACTAAAAAATTACCCAATGAATGAGTGTTCGGGTCAAGTGATTTAACCAAACAGAAAAAAACTGCAAAACGCGACCGCCTCGAAGTCATGTCCATCAAGATCTCTTGCGCCCGTGTCACATCGCCAGACCTCAGGGATGTTTTCTTAGCTGCACAGGACGGTCCAGGGCTTTGAAGGATGAAACAACCTATTTCCCTATGTGCCGCTAAGAGAAATCGGTGTGCATTTTCATTTTCCCGCAAACATCAGCTTTTCCAGTGCGATTCAATCAAGCCTGTTCTTGGGGGATGGTGAGTGAATGAAAACGTAACCCGTAACTCTTAAAGGTCGTAAACACGGCAACCTCCAACATTTAGGGGAATAAAGTTTGGTCACGAATTAGATCACCTGCCAGTTTTTGTTTCAAGGTCCTATACCCAAGATATGTGGGACTTGGAACTTCTGCCTGGTTGTTGTTGAAGTAAAGGAGAAGACTTCATACCCACAACCTCTGTGATGCAGAGAAGTTCATCTAAAATCTACAGATTGAAACCTAGTACCTGGTAGCGCCTTAGGCTCCACTAATGGTGAAGGGATTTAAAACAAAGCTGGTAACACACCCCGATATCGCACACCCCATGCAATCCCCCTCGCCAACCATTGAAAGGAATCCCTTCATAGCTGGTTGGTAAAAGGATTAGGGGTGTGTTCCAAAGGTGTGTTGAAACAACCTTAAAAAGATGTTTTTTGTATACCCTCAACTTGTTTGAGAGGGACTCTGGGAATAACAGTTTAGACCCAAAATACTATGGTCTGAATGCTATGTTAGACCCCTGCATGCCCAATACCCAGGGATTACCACCTTAGACCCTAGGTGCGGCTTATGGGGGGGTTTAACATTTCATCATTTCAACCAATTCTGGTAGGGAATATGAGAAACCTCCGATCTTGGGATGACTTTTCTGATAGCAAAAGATTCCGCGTGACTTTGTTTCAAGAGTCCCTACCGTGTTGCTACAACCCCATGAATCTTCACCAATAGTATATACCCTTCAAAAAAGAGCCGGAAATTTCGGGCATTTTGTCCCAGGCATAGCCTGGGATTTCAGTATCCATTCGATTCTTGTTTAAAAAATCCAGAGCTTTTATAGGGAAGATGATCGGGAATCCTCCCCTTGCACCACCTCCCCGTAACAGCAACCCAAATTGAAGATCGATCTGAGATTTTTGGCCGATGAATGTGTTGTACTTGAAGATGACGCTGCTGGAAATATAATTTAAGGCTCCTTTTTATATCCTTAAGGATGTGATATTTCACAATCACCCCCTCTTTTAAGGAATATTGATAGCAAACCAAGTACGTAACCCTCAAGATACCATTAGTTGATCTCGCAACTTCCGTTCATCCCCCAAGCTGGTGCGATAGGAACAACCTCCCCCTTTCTGCATTTTAAGAATGAACCTTTACATCATCCTGAAATTCCAAACATGGAACCTGAAAATAAACAAATGCAAACTAAAAAAAATCCTCAAGTTTCAAGTTTCAAGCTTCCATTTTTCCATGGTTTCCTGTCTTTTCTTCGTGTGGATACGTATGAAATGTCGGTATTTTTTTTACCCCCAAATCCATCCATCAAAAATCGGCAACTTCCAAGGCCATAAAACTAAAAACAAACCAAGGCACTTGGCGCATGCATTCAAGATGGAATTGAAAGTCCTCAGTGTTTTCCCATTTGGATGCGAGCAAAGTTAGCTTGGCAATTTTTGTGTGTTTCTGTCCTTTCATGACCTTTCAGACATTGAAATTTCAAAGGTTTTTTTGGTTCTTGCACCAAAAAAAACACCTTCATCTTCCAGTTCCCACAAAAAATGTTTGGGACCAGGGGTCTAGGTCGATCGTTACCTGATATATTGGCTTGCCTGTGAGCCAAAGGTTCCATACATGTCATGTACATACATAGGGAACTGGAAGATCAGAGCCTGGTATAATAAGTGGTACTGATACTGCCAATGAAGGGTTAGGTTACTTGGAGGATCATCCCATTTATATAAGTCGTTAATAACCCATGCTTTTTTGGTACTTAATCACCCTGGAGGATTCAACTCCCCTTTCCCCATCTCGACGACCCGACTCGGCAACCCAACACCTCTGATGGAACTAAACGATCTGTTTGCATCTCATCCAAGTAGCTCAAGGCCTCGGAAAGGATCGATTTTGGGAGGGATTTTGAGAAAAATCGATTTTTGCCGTCGCAAAAAAGAAGATCCATTTTTTTCAAGGCAAGACTCGACTCCATGGGAAATATCTGGTTGGTTAAGAATGGATCCATTTTTGCCCCTCCGGGGATCAACTAACATAGGGATTGCTGGAATGGCAGGACCCGGAGCAATAGTCGATGTATGAATCCTATTGAAAATTGGGATATTCCAGCCAGCTATGTTAGTTTACCAGAGCATAAAACCTTATTATAGACCCCATATTAAAGGTAAGGTTCGTTTTAGGGAGTGAACCTCCCATACTGTTGATGGCAACCAGAAATCCTGTAAGAAAACCAGTTGGGGTTGGTAGGTTATCCCATTATCTGCGACGGGGTTTACATCCAAAACGGTGGTGAGATCTCCAAGATTTCGAACGAACCATCAACAGTACCATCAGACTTTTGGCAAAAGTTAGGAAGCCCTTGCCCACCAATTTTATCAGGTTTGTTTACGAACAACCATCTGTTATAGTAAAGATACATACACTGGTTGGTGGTTTAGCCACCCATCTGAACAGCATCTGAAAAATGTTAGTCAGGTTGGATCATTTCCCCAAATAGGGATGAACATAAAAAATATTCGAAACCACCACTTAGTACATATCCCCCAAGTAAATTTGCTCCCCTGCAACACTAACAGCGATTTTACCCTTGAAAAAATAATGCTTGAAAGATCACTTTCCATTTGGCATTGTCTATTTTCAGGGGTAATTTTTGATGGGGGGGTAGGGTTCTTCTTGCAAGAATTCCTTTGGAATCTTACACCCCCCGTGATTCCTAAGCGATGATTCCTAAGATTGGCTATGAAAAAAACCATCCTGTAGGATGGATGTAGGATGTGGGAGACCACCGAAAGGCAACCCACATCTACCACCACATTTTGAGGCCAGACACTCAAAAAATGGCGCACACAACCTCTAAAATCAAGTGTCGTCTGACGTGCTTTTGGGCGAAAAAATTTCGGTAGCAATTTCGGAGAGCAAGTATTGCTACAGCAACCCTAAGGATCCAAAAAAACGTCTTAAGAATCCGGGATTCCTAAATAAAACCGACAAAACCCTGGGGATGGCCCGCCTCCTGCGTGCAACTCTGCCGCGCGCAAGCGTTCAGGACCGAGTTGTAGGCCACCACATCGGGCCTGGGGGAGATTTTTTTGGCTTCGAGGAAGGTTACACCCACGAAGTTTAACAGCGAGTTTACCCCTGCAAAAATGGGGGGACTGGAAGACGTTTGCCTTTCCTATTGGGTTTATGGTAACTTTTCAGGGGCGATTCATGTTAAACTTCGGGAGGGTAAGTGTTTTTTTGACGGTAAGTTGCAATGGATGAGTTACCTACATTTATTCAAAAAAATGAAGCGGAATGTATAGGTAAAACCCATGGAAAGAAATCATTCAGTAACTCAGTGATAGAACTTTGTTAAACTAGGTCAGTCATTGAGATACTTGATGATTGAGTGGTTGGTGCTTCAACCTAGTCTTTTAAAGGTGTTTACTGCCAAGTAACTATTGGTTGACAGGAGGTTGATTCAACGAATTGCCAATGGTTGCTTGGTGTGTTGAGCCAGTTAGCCATGAGCCATGGGGGTCAAGCGATCTCATCGGCGCCCAGCCCCATGACGGATCCATGGGGACGATGGTATACATGGATCCCATGAATTTAAGCCATTTCATGTAGGTAAGTCTACCAGTCCCATGGATCCTATTATGGGAAGAAGATTCACTCTTTGAAAAAAAAACGCAAGATGCAAACACCCCAAACCACCAAAATGACACTCCTCAACCCCAACGAAAAAAGGGGAACGCACAAAAATATTGGATGCCTTCCAAGTTCGAAAACTGTTTTCTTCAAATCAAAGCCCATCTTCAAAGAAAACCCGTAGGTTTTGGAAAATTGTGTAAGTTCTGCTGTCCAGCAACCAAATCTGTTAAAGGAAGTGCCATCTGATTTCCAGAATGCTCCTTGGTGAACTAAATGGTGCGATTATTTTGGAAGTAAGCACACACCTGGAACTCCAAACCATTTTCTATGGATGGAAATGCTGATTTCCAACCATTTTCACATAAAGATTTGGTGAAAATCATCCAATTGAAACAACCAATAAAAAAGCGGATGTTTATTAGAGTTCCAAGATTTGTTTTCTTTACTACCAATTTGTTCCTCCCTCGCAGACGGGCCCCTGGCATGACTTTGCGTTGACGCATAAGAAGTAGCAAGGACATGGCACGTCCTGACGCATCACAAAAGGTGTGAAGATCCGTTGCTGGTGTGAGGGAAGATGAAGGTAGCATTTATCAATGTGCTGCTTCTTGCAATGAATTTCATCTCAAAAAAAAAGTGTTTCCGTGAGTGTGTCCTTTTTTCCCCCCCCTTGTATGTATGAAAATTCAGAGCACGAACAAAGTTTCAGCCAAAAAAAACCCGCGAATCATGGCAGCGAAGAGTCGTTGAAAAATCGCCACTTTTCTAACCTTCCGAAAAGTCATCCCCCCCAAAAAAAACAACTTCGGCCCTTACAGAATCTTTACATCAGTTTTTTCAGGATTTCGTTGGAATCTTGGAAGTCTCGTGACTTACATTTTTGGGGGAGATGTTTAAAAAACACAAAACCAAAAAAAACACCATGTTTTTTTTCCGGGACAAAAATGCTGTTGTTGGATGTTTTCGGATGGTCGGATCGGTGGGCTCAAAGAGATGTCATCGAATCGATATTAAAAAAAGTGATACCTATTGGCAATCTATGCACAAACTGACTTTCAGAGACATTTCTAATATATATATATATATACATATAAATTTCCCACACATTTTTTCTATTTGGTATTTTTCAATGGTAATGTAGGTAAATGTAGCATGTATTGAGTGTTTGGGTGTTTGTATATAGACATATATGTTTTTTACATATATGTACATATACATTTGTATCTTCCAGTATTGAGCGCGGTTCATGGATGATGGATCTTTTTTGGTGCCAAAATCTTACTAACAATTCAAGTGAGGGGTCACGCTGTCAGCACCCAATGTGGAAGATGCCGCTACATATATGCACCTGGAACTCTCAGGCCAACCGATTCTTAATGGTTGTTTCAATCAGATGATTCAAATCATTACATAAGAAATGGTTGTTTGCCTGCATGTATCTAATTTGCATCTTAAAACTCCCAAGTGTTTTGCTGTTGGAGAAACAGTGTGGCGGTACCGGGAACGATTTGTAAAGAAACAATATGATGAAAACCCTGACAACCACTGATGATTTTCACCTTTCTACCTCTTTAAACTTTATCCTTTAATATAGATGTCATGGCTTAGAAGTAGCTTCTGCCAACGACATCAATGAGCCGAAGCTCGACCTGCCACTTTCTGCAGGACTCCTTTGAGGAATTGATGGCATTCTCTAGCTCTTCTGCCGTCATCCGCCACTTCAAATCGTTCCCGGCCCATACCACGACAACGCTGGAAAACTGCACGCCTTGGTACTTCCAAAGGTTGCACAGGATCCATTCAAAATTGTAGTCGCGGCTGTAGTGGGTGAAACGTGCCCCGCCCACGGGTGGACATGCAGCGCCTCGTGGCCGAGCTACCACACTTTGGCGGCTGGTTGGCAGCAATGCTGAGTCGATATTTCTTCAGGTTGCATCTGAGTCACTGTTCAAGTTGCCGACAAAACAGCTGTCCGACGAGACGAGGTCTGCACCTGAAGGCCGGTTGCCTACTTCCTGATGTTTCCACATGGGCAACTTCACACCGAGTGGTCCCGCCTTCAAAGACGCCGGCTTCGTACAACGCGTCTATGACTATGACGCAGGGTGTCGGCAGCCGCAGCCCGTCAACGAAGAAACTGCCATGCAACTGTCTGTTGAAAAGTTTAGGATTGCTTTCAGGTGTATCTAACTTGACTTGCCTTGAATCACCTTTCCTGCACTCGTCGAACCAATTTGCCGCTGCCTGGCCATGAGAGCCCTGGATAGCAGCCCGCCATAGTTTTTTTAAAACTGAAACACTAACCTTGAAAGATTACCAGCCGTGTCTAAGCTAGCCAAAAATGTTTTAACTAAACACAGTTTTAAAAAAAAATTAGCGAGGGGACGGCCCGGCTTCCAGGTCACGGATCACAGGCCCGGCTTGCAGCCGAGGCTGTGACCCAGAAGCCGGCCGCCCGGTGTAACGGCATCCGCCCCGTTCCAGACAGGCGGTGTCAGGGCGGCCCTTGGTAATTCAATGGGGCCTCAGCAAAGCGAAGAAGCATGCGAGACTTCCTAAAAATTACATGCGAGACTTCCTGAATTACATAAAAATTTGACATTAATTATCAAAGGAAGTTTGGATGCCAAAGTTCCGAGTTTCCAAGAGAATAGATGCTTAGAGAATAGATGCTTAGAGAACTTTTGGCATAAATACAACCTGCACTGTCGACAAAAAATCCACAGGTTTCTGCTTCAGTCCGTTCTGGCACCCTGACCATCTCAAAAAAAGTCATGGCATTCATGTCTTGAAACTTAAATTCTTTCTCCTCTGCTCCTGCTCGGCAACTTCAGGCATCCAATCCGTTAGCTAAAAACATCATCTGCCAAGAAAATATATCTTTCACAGTCTGTTTGGCGGGAGGGAAAAATAAGGTAGTCATGTCGTATGTCATTGTCAAATAAAAGCCTAAAGTTTCCTTTGGTAGGTCGGACATCTTAATCAATTCAACAAATCGTCATGGTATTCATGTCGTAAATAACGAGCAAAAGACCCCGCAAAAAAGTGAGAAACAATCGGCAAAATTGAATGTACAGAAGGCCCGAGTGATACAGATTTTCGAAGATGCTATAAGGTTACAAGGAAAAATGCTCCTTCAATTCGAATTGGGATTTGATACTATCTACAGTTACTTGGGGAAAACAACACAGGCCTCCCGATTCCAAGTTTTCACCTAATCCAAATGCTCAAACAATGCGCGCCTCTTTCGCCGCACGCCTCATGCCTTCTTCCGGCGCTGCGTCTGGAGGTCGTCCTCCTTCCGCGTGATGGACTAACGAACGCACGGGTAGTGTCTGTGGACAAGTCTTCCCCGTGTGGTTGTTGCTAGCAGCAAAACAAATGATAACAAACGCAGGGGCGGTGTCTGTGGATAAGTCCTTGCCCCTGCGGTTGTTTCAAGACACCTATCATTTAGACGGAGACGCAACGTTGCCCCTTTGATTTAGCTATGTCAAAAAAGGAAGCAGCGGCCTTGGACATGAAGCAAGCTGGACGTTAGTGTCAGTAAGTTCCAAAAAAAAAAATCTCCATCATACAAGAGAAATGGTCTTTGTGTTGACAGGCTTCAGCTTCATGATCTGTTGACTGGCGTGTGGTGGCGATTGGCCACCAGTTCTCAGCAAGTTAATTTATCTGTCACCACGCGGTCGTCTGGCAAGCCCAGCTTTCATGGGATCCCTGCGCGCCACTTTGGAATGGCTACGTGGGGGGGGCCCAAAGGCCACTTTCTGCAACATGGCTGGCCAGCTGCAATGCGAGGTGGCTCTCCCCCAAGTTTTCTTGACTTGGGGAGATGTGATCTTCGCTGCAAGTTGTTTCACCAAACATCCATTTTAAAACTGGTTGTTTAGAGTTCCAGGTGTATATATATATATATATATATATGTATACATACATACCTGGAACCCAAATGACCCGTGTCTTGATTGGAATTTCAGGCTTCTTTTGGAGGGTTGACCTTCAATAGAGGTCATGGCTGGGCTCCAGATATATATTTTTTTCTTATTACATATTTACATGTATCAAAATGTACACCCTGGGAGTCCAAGTTGGCCATTATATAATTCAAAGGTCTTTCCGAAAAGATTCCAATTTTCACACCATGAAAAAAATCTCGAGACCTACCCCCCCAAAAAAAAAAAAACAAATCGATACCCAACATGAGTTTATGTTTGAAAGAAGATACATCTTCCTAAAGCAACATTGTTGGTATCTACGCTAAATTTCGGGGTGTATTTTGTGCAAGTTCTTCTCTTACCCGACACTTGACATGATCTAGAGATCGCCCCGGCCATTCTTATCTGGATGGCCCTGGTGATTTCCAAGCATTTCCAAACTTTCCCATAGAATTGCTTCATCTAATTGGAACCACCGGAAGTATCCCAGTATCCCCCAACCAAACCTGAACCTGTCACCTTCAAAACTGGGACCATTTCAATATGAAAGTATAGTCGTCCAACCATCGGGAGAGTATCACACAGGTGCCAAATACTGCTGGGTGCCAAACTCAACCAAAATGGCCATGGAAATCAAGCTTTTCCAACAAGGAAATCCATCAACAACAAATCGGGGTGGCTTCCTTTGCTATGTTCGCTTCTTCCTTGGATTTGCCTAACATACTTCAACAAAAGGTAAAAGATAATCTTCCCAAATTGGGTAGTTTGAAGGTGATGATTTAACATGGTACCCCCAGTGGGGAAAAAAAAACAAAAAAAAACAACTCCAAGTTTCGTTTTTTGCCCTAACGGTTGATGGTTCAGAAATCCCAAACAACCGCCTGGGATGGTGCTAAAACCTTGTAAATAATGGGATAAAACTACCAACCTCAACTGGTGAACGCCGGATTTCTGAACCATCAACAGTAGTTTCAGGTTCTAGGATTTGATTCCTTTGTTTTTTCGGGCCTGCATCGCCACGTTTGGCCCAGCGATGAAGTACCAAACTGCATTCCAACCTGGGAATCTCCAGCATTTTTTGGATAACTTTTTTGCAAAAAAAAATCAAACCAAGGATCTAATTGGAACTACCTATCTAGGGAGAACCTTTTTTTTCATCACATGTCCCATCTATCTTCAGGACATAACGGGAAATCATCATCGACTCAAAAGTGGGTTGGAGTCAAATCTGACAAATCTCAAAAAGAATCCGCCCCAAGTCAAATTCGAAATCATTTATCATTGTTTTCCACCCTTTTTTCGGGAGGGTCCCAGCACCCCAAAAAACTTGGGATGAAACTTCAAAATCCATCTTTTTGTATCATCAAATCTTGGGGAAAAATTTCGCCAAAACATAAAACCCCTTAGCCACCCAATAGACTTCCCATACTGTTGATGGACAAAATCCTGCACCACCAAGGATGATGATTATCCCCTAATTTATAGGGTTTTAACCATCCCAGGTGGTGCAGGATTTTGTCCATCAACAGTATCACTCGCAAAAGCCTGGTTGTATAGGGGAAAGTTTTTTGGGCGGGGGGCTTAAAGGTCCTTAACTTCGAAAAATGGCGCGAATGGTTCAATAAGCCCCCTTTTTTCCAGCCTCTTATCCTGCAGTAAACTCCCATGGCGATTGCTGGAAAATCCCAAAAATTTCAGAAAGACATCGACTCACTCATTCATGGTCCATTTGCCATGTCCCACCATGTTATTTTTAACGGAGGGTTTATTTCAGCCCCGGCCCCCGTTCTTTCGGAAGTTCCGGGGGGAGTTGATGATGATTTCGGCTTGATGCAGTGGTTGCGGTTGCAGCTCTTCTTCTGGGCACTGGGCAACCGGACAAGTCAGGAGGCGTCCTTGGGTGTTCAAGGGGAGGGGTAACTGGGGAACCCTAAGGATTCCGTTTGGGAAGATTGGGGAACTTTAGGGAACATTAGAGAAGATTAGGGAAATCACCACCACCCCCCCCTTAAGAATCCTATTACTAGTTGGTGGTTGAACCAACCCATCTCAAAAATATGCGCAATTCAAATTGGATCATTTCCCCAAGGTTCGGGGTGAAAATCAAAAATATTTGAAACCACCACCCAATATTTGCTGGTTCCCTTAATAGGTGGTATATAAGTGGTACAGTATATACTGCCAATTGGGTGATTCTATGGTACCGATCCCACCTATTATATAAGGGAACCAGAAACAGCTATTGATGTTGGGCAAACAATGATCAGCAACAATATGAATCTTTGACATGCGTCGCTATACTACCAAGCCGAACAATGCACTACTACAAGGGAAATCCCTCAAAATAATCATACATTTACATTGATTTGATCCTTCCAAAATGGGTAATCTAATGACCCCTATTTCAATACACGCTGATCTCTATAACATTCAAATGGCTGTGTTTATTGTTAAGCCCCCTTGGCCCTGATCCGAATCATCCCTGTTCATCACCAGGATCTAAGCAGTGCTTACTGTAATTCCCAAACCTGAATTCATGAGCTCTTTGGGAGGTCATTCACTTGATGTAAAAAAGAACACCCACCATTTTTTGGGAGAAAAAACATCCCAAACCCCGAAATGGTGGCGGGACTTGTTGGGTCGCTGGTTCGTTTGGAAGTCAAAACAAAAAAAACTGCCTCCAAAACCCCCCGCAACCAACCCAGCTGAGTTGCTTTTTGTTTCGAAATTTGGAAAAACATTCGGGGATTTTGGGGAGATTTTGTTTTTGTTTTTTGCTAATGCAACTCAAGCTCTTTTCTCCATATTTTTACAGATTGAATGCAGTCATGAGACTGCAATTTGACAAATACCCCATGAATATGTAGCCATACATATGTAGAGAAATTTTGAGGAATTGCCAACGTCCTTGAGGCAAAACAAAACACATGTATTTTCGAGATATGAAAATAATGACTCCTTTCAAGTTCAACTATTAGGTATAACTACCTACACCCCCTATTAGAAGTCAACTCAAGCTCCTTGAACCAATCTCGTAGGAGTCATTACACTACCAACCCAAACAATGCAACAATGGAAAAAAATCCCTCAAAATTATAATGTTGGTGGTATCCCCGGCCCACTAACAGTGGAGTTTGTGAAGGTTTAGTTCAGGGTCCCTTCATAAAAATGAACAGACTATTATTTCACTGGCATCGTGGGTGGTAGATACCCCCAAATTATATGTAATACTTTACATCAACTTTGATCCCCTCCGAAACCCGGTAATCTAATCTCCCTGTCTCCTTTACGTTGCTGTTTTTTTTCAAAAGTTGGCCCCGTTCCCGTTGCCCTTGGTCCAAAGGTTCCTCCTTTCCCAAAGTTCCATCAGCTTATCTTCAGTTTCTTCTGCATCAGCATGTTGGATTGAAAGCTCCTGGCAGGTCACAAGGGTTTCGGGTTTCATATGGCCTTATTAGGGCCGGCTATTTCTTGAGGGGAGGTGGCATTGGGGAGGAGGTACCCTTAGATTCCCATCACAACATGTTGAAAAGGTCGACATAAGAAAATTAGATTTCTTTTCTTTCATGACAGTTTTATAAAGGTTTTTTTTTGGAAAGGAAGGGTGTGTAGGTGTACAGCGTGGCGTGTGTGGATGTATATTGATGTAGGCATCAAAAAACAAATATATATATATATATATATATATATTTAAGTATATATATATATATATATTTTTTATATATATTATAGACACGTGGATATAAGGATATGTGTATATATATATATATATACATGTGTGTGTATGTATATGTGTATATTACAGTATTTATATATAAATATATCAGTATAGTGTGTATATATAAATATACATATACATTGTAGATTGTGTCTGTGTGGCATCAATATTAATCTATGTTACAACACATATTCATATATTACATACACCATTGCAACGCGTAGAGATGATATGATACCTCCAATATACCATGGTCTGAAAAACAAAATGCCTCGGTCTCACCTAAAAAAACTCCCCCTTCCCATGCTGGATCTTCCTCCAACTCAACGCGTGCCCTTTTTTTCCAGGAGAACAAAAAAAGCACGGTGAGATGGAAACCAAAAAAAGACAAATTGAACTCGGCACCGTTTGTTCAGCCAACTAGGTGTTTTTTGCGCAAAAAAAAGTTATCTTTTTTTAGATCAAAGAGAAAAACACATGTCTTCTCGGTGGTTTATTCAGCATTTGGAGAAGCTTGTAACAATTCCATCTATCAAAGAGGCAAAAGATGGCAAAACACGCTTTTGTTTTTCTGTTTGGCAGAAGGACGCCAACGAACTCTTTTTGAACCTGGTGGTAAAGCTTTTTTGAAAACACTCTTAGAACATTTCTCAAAAGTCAGCCTAAAACTCCTTTTTCCCGGCTCCAAGGGTTAGCATTTTGGAGAAAAATCTTGAAATGCCAAGAAGCAAACTGGACCATGAACCTGTTTTGAAAAGGGAAAATTCCCTACGATTTCGCCAAAAGTTGACCTTTACCAAAACATCCACGATTTGAAGTCTGGAAAAGGTGAAAGTTGGACCATACAGAAAACGACATCTCAAAATGCTTCTCAGTTTGTGTTTCTTCCATTAGTAGCCTGATATGGAGTGAAAAATGTGAAGGCTTTTGCGAATGTCTCAATATATTTTTTCAGCAAACAAAAAAATACTACCGGATCCCTTGGTTTCCACATATGTGGCTTTTCCTCGGCAGCAGCGTCGTCATCATCATCATCATCATCATCATCATCATCATCATCATCATCATCAGCATCAGCTGGGCAATTCAATCTCATTTCCTTTATGGCTAGTCAACCTACCCCCCCCCTCACGTACTTATCCCTCAGAGATATACGTCTTTAATATAAGGCGCCAAACTACATAAGGGAAACCCAATGGTTTCATCCCCCATCAACTCACCAAGCCCCCCATCCTGAAAGCGTGAAGGGACAGCCAAGCACTCTGGCCATGCATGGCTTAAGAAAACCTCTCCCACGAGACGACGTTGCCACGGACGAAGGCATCGGTAATAGTACGGCAAAAATGGGATGTCCGGTCCCTGGTACTACCAGGTTGAGGTTGGTAGTTTATACCATTCTTTACGGTCCGGAATTTGTACATTCCAGGTGGTTGGCCTTGGGATTTCGAAAAAACCATCAACAGTAGTAAATGGATAATTTCACCCCTATTTATATAAGTAGGTTGTTGAACCGTCCCCCTAAAAAGGTGAAAGCCTTTATCCCAACTTATTAACACTCACGTTTGTGAACCGCTCACTTCCATGAGGGGCATCAACCACGAGAAAATCAGGACACAGATCCTGAATTCTAACGAATGAATTGTTTTGCTGGTTGTTGGTTGAACTAACCCAGCTGAAAAGTATGCTCGTCCAACTGGGTTCATCTTCCCCTATTTTCGGGGTGGAAAATTCCCAAAAATATTTGAGTTGCCACCACCCATGCAATATCTTCTTTGCGTTTGATGCCTCTCCCTCCCTAAAAGCTGCTTCTAAGCAACCAATATTTTGAAACAATGGAACCTCTTCTCGTGGTTTTCCTGGTGTTGACTGTTGTTGGATACGTATTGGATCTATCCAACCCCCCCCAGGAACAGTGTCAAAATGAAGGTTTCTAGAGATCCCCCCCTCAAAACACCCCAAGAGGGTGTCACCAACTCATCTTGGTGGTGACGAGATTTATTCGCATCCCTGGGGGCCCAAAAGGTAGATCGAAGGCCAACCACTGGAACTTTATGGTTTTTGGCTATCAATCGGATGATGGGAACCCCAAATCATGGATCCATAGGAAAAATGCTTGGTTCGAAATCACCATTTCCTTCCCTCCATCTTTTCAAAAACTGCTTGGATTTAGATTTCCAGGTTAAGAACTGGTGGAAATCATTACAATGCTTGGAAATCACCATTTCCTTCCCTCCATCTGAAAAAACTGCTTGTTTTTCCGAGGTCCAGGTCTATCTTATCAGTGGTTGACCGCAGAAATACACTCCCCAGTGTGAAGCATCCATGGGGGATGATGGTACCCAAAAAACCTGAATCCCCAGATACTTGCAACGTATTGGTCGATTCTTACCTACCAAAAACTGGAAAGTTTAGGGAGTAAATGTAGGTACCCTCTCTGAAATTAACATAGCGCCTGAAACACTGGTGTTGGTTCAGATGAGTTTTCTTTTGGGTTTCGGCCTCCTGCCAGGTGCGAACTGTTAGTTTTGGGGAGTGTATATAAAATATATAAATATACCAGCCCCATTGCGTGTCTGAGATCTTAACAGTCTCAAGAAACAACTTTTCAACATATGTGCCAGAGTCTAAACTCCTTGTATTGGGGAGTTTACTCATCCCACCTTTAATGACGGGAATCCTTGTAATGGGTATATAAACCCCTACGGAATTGGGTTGATGACCGACCCTGGCACATATCTGGAATCTTTAATGTCCAGATGGTTTTGAGTCACCCCAATATCATCTATTTAGTTTCCTCCTCCCAAAGGATCAAAAATATCTGGGTCCATTTTCATCAGTTTGAAAAACCAACCAATTGCCAACCGCGCGACATCTATATAGTATCCCACAAAGTGAGAATTGTTTTTTTTTCTCAAGCAGGAGGGAACGACGCAGGAGAAACCCTCATACAGTTTAGTTCAGTCTGCCTGCTGGTTGTAAATGAGAAATTCTCACCCCAGTAAACCAAAGGAATTAAGTGAGTTGTAAGAGTTGTATCCCAACACTCCACCTTTCCCCACAATTCTAGGGGGGGCTTTCTATATTCCCGCCTGAAAGCCGTTGACACAATTTTGAAAATGTTAGACTTCCTTTTGGATGATGATGAAACCTTACAAATTACAAAAAAAATGCTGGTTCATAGACCAACCGTTACGTCATAAAAAAAAATGAGTGAAACTCATAAACCACCAACCTTACCATCCAAAAATGGTGAAACTCGTTGGACTTCCAGGGCCCTTCCTGTACCCATCTGCTGCCCCATTCATCCCTGCCGCTGCTGACCCACCGCACCGTCATGAAGGACCAACCGAGCACCACAACTCGAGGTTTCCGGCGACAGCGGCCATTCATCAACCTTTCGCGACTTTGAGGTAATTTTTCAGCAGGACACCCCTGAAGATTAACATGGAACCTCCAAATCACCCAATTGTCAAGGAAAATCATCTTCCAAACCATCATTTTCAGGTTCCATGTTAATCTTCCAGGGTGTCTTCCACCATTTTTTTTTTCACACCAAAAAAGAAAACAAAGAATACCCTCCAGAAGAAACGATCACATATCCCCCTTTAAAGGCACTTTTGAAGATGATGATTTTCCTTTTCCCCAGTTTTTTTTCACACCCAAAAAAAACAAAATGTTGTACACCCCTGGAAGATTTAATTTAACGGCTGAAAAAACCCTACAGCCATCATCACCCATGTAAAATACAGGGAAAATGATCGATTCACCAAACAACCATGAGGACATGTTCCCCAAATAGGGGTGAAAATAAAAAATATTTGAAACCACTACCTAGTGAAGTTGTCCTCCTGTAGCAATGACAAGTAAAAAACGAACTTTCAGTTGGGATGCCTCACCTAAAGTTTTCATGTCATCCTGCAGGTTGTTCATCACGTATCCCAATATTGTACTCACTAGGGTTTCCTTTCACAATCTCCAAAGATTTGAGGTTCATGGAAAGGACCACTGTTTATATATACTACTATAGTAAGATATGTATACCCAACCACCATTTTGAAAATGGTTGTTCCTTTTGAATGATAAACCCTTACTATCATGGTAAAACTCGTAAACCAACCCATAAAAGTGGTGGTTGGACTTCCAGGGTAAATATATACATGCATATTATATTATATCATATATATGTATATAATCATCCTATGCAACACCATTTGGGGGATGTGATATTGCATTTGGGATCCACGATCAGAATTCACCGACATGCTTTGCGAAGATGATAGAACTCGTTTTAGCCATGATTGCATTTGTTTGAAAAACTTGCAATACCCTTCCTCCTATAATCATGGCAACCAGTAAAAAATGGGTATGTCTCCAATTGTAGTTACCTTTCAAATATTTCGTCATTTTCCAATGAACCATGGATTTACGAGAAAGAGTAAATAGCAAAAACCTTTTCGAAAAAAAATGGCCCCGGATCTTTGACACGAAAGGAGGAAATTTCTCCAGTCTATAAACACACAAAAAATCTTTCATTTCCTTTCAGGACACACGACACCTTTGGAGTGTTTTTTTTGTTAATCCCCCCACCTTCACTCCATGGCTTTTTAGAGAACTGTTCACTCTTTGGCGCGGCCAAAAAGTCAAAACAGAAAATGCCCAAAAAGTTCACTTTGGCAGTGCTTTTTAAACATTAGATTTCAATGACTTAGTTCAAAACTTCCTTTGTTGAGGCCATGTGTCACTTTTTTGTTGAGTCTGTTTAACTTGCTTGGCTTGGGTCACGGGGGGAATTGAAAATGTAGAACTGCTTGCTGTTTTGAAAACTGTCGTCCAACCGGTAGTACTGTTTCTTTAAAGTGGAATGAGTTACACAATCTCTGTTCGGCTTGGTACCTTTAAACCAGTTTCAGTACCAAAAACTGCGTGGTTTGCGAATAAGTCCCTTGGGAACACATAGGGAACATTTGGCAACCTTTTTTTGAACAGCTCGCAAAAGAGCGCCTCTGTTTCATGGAGGTATTCATGGTCCGCGTCATTAACTTGCACCCCCCGAAAACTCACGAATTCGTCCCCAACCATTTAAAAGGGACCGAAATCAGTAGGGTCCATACATCTGGAACCACACCATGGATTTTCAGGTTGGAGAAATGTTACAGTAGTTTTCAGGAGAAAAAAAAATCCTGGATGGTTGTTGGTAAAAAGTTGCCTAAAGGGGTGTTTCCGAAAATAGGGGTATCCCCAAAATGGATGGTTTATAATGGAAAACCCTATTAAATTGGATGATTTGGGGGTACCACCATTTTCGGAAACATCCAAAGACCTTCCAAACTCTGTATAACTCTTCGGAATGGATCTTCTTGCCAATGCCAGAAGTGCCGCAAGTTCATGTTGTCGACTTGTCTTTCACGACTGCGTTTGGTTTGCTTGGTCAAAATTGGCTGCCTGAAATCATGACCCAGACATGCAAGAAGTATGGTGTGGTAGACATCAAAAAAAATAGTGCAATTGTCTGAGTCCGAAACTACTCCAAATGCTTTGTACAAAATCTCAAAAAAAAAACCTACCAGCATCTTCCAGTTTGGGTGCTGTTTGTTTGAAGCGTAAGTTGGATGCTGTATAGAGGTTTGAAACACGGGGGTTGGTTCAGATGAATTTCCTTTTGGGTTTCGGCCTCCGGGCAGGCACTATGTCACTATGTTCGTTTTGGGGAGTTTACACCCCCGGAAAACTCACGCGACCATGGAGAAACAACAATGAATGAAGATATATCTCCAGTTAAAAGATGTTAGTTTTCCGGGGGGTGGAGGTGGTCTCCCAATATTTATATGCACTGAAGGGAGCATGGTTTTCATGACTTGGGTAAGCAACTCATAAATAAATTCCAACCAACCTCCAAAACCCATCCTGTTGGAACCAGTTCCAACCAGAAATCCGGGATGGAAAACTCACCAGTTGATTGAGGGGCCCAGGTAGCTGAAATCTACCCATTCTTCACGGGTACAGGGTTTTTATACAAACATCCAAAAGGTGGTTGGATTTCTGGATTTCGTTCTGAACGGAATCAAACAGTACCACCCTACCATTTGGTGGCCCAGGTCATATGACCTTGTTATAATTTGCCCAGATTCATTTGAAAATCTTCCATCCTCTCAAGGTGAAAAAGACTAAGATCACCATCTTTTGAGATGGACAAATTCACCAATCATGGATGGACTGAAAAAAAAATAGTCATCCTACTTTGGTTGGAAAGGGCACCTGGGCTGACTGTTCCAACTTACCCCTCATGAACCAAACAAAAAACACGTGGAAAAGGCAAGCGATGAAAGGGGCTCCCTTTTTTCTTGACCCTTGGCGACTTCTTCATGGCTTTCTTCGGGATTTTTTTCCGCGCCGGCGCCGCAGAATGCATCTCACTGGGAGAAGGATTTGACACCTCTCGAAAGGGGGGTTTTGGTGGTGGTGATTTCGGGGAAAAAAAGATTCAATGATTTCTAGGGAAAACGTAGGTCCCAAGGACTAAAGATTTCACGTTTAGTGGGTTATATACATGGAAATAAAACAGCAAATTTAGAGGGACTGTTCAGGGTATAAGGGACGATGAACCAAGGATTTGCAAAGATTTCATTGAAAACATCCCTGCATTTTACAGGGGTCATTAAACTACCAATCTGCCGGAATCAAAAATCGCAAATATATGGTAAATTTAAGGGACTTCCCCTTTTATAGCAATATTGCTTGGGTCCTTACTAAAATGACCCCCATTTAATAAAGGATATGTTTCAGGGACGAGGGGCCGCCGGATTCGGAATGTATGGGAAGATGATCTCTTGAAATCAATCAACTAAGTACCTAGAACCCAACTGACCTCTATTTTTGAACGTCGAACTTCCCCTCCAAAACAGCCTCCCGAACTTCGAATCAAAACAAACAGCCGGGTCATCAAAGGGTTCTGCATATATGTATTTACCTGGACCTTCAAAGGGGTGCCAAATAAACCCTAAGGGATGGTGAATTGACACCCTTTAAAGAACCATTTGGCACCCCTTTGAAGGTGCTGGTATACACATGTAAAGCTTAGGAATTTCTCAAACTACAACCCACTTGCAAATGCTCAGTTTTCTTGATAAGCCAACGTCGTATAGACTGGCAAAAAGTAAACAGAAGTTCTATGACCAACTTCCAGTAGAATAAAAAAACATCCTGAATCTATGTAAAGTATTGTATACAAATGCCGATACTATGAAGAGGGAGAGAGAGAGAGAGAGAGAGAATACATATTTGAATATATAGGTTGGCATACTCTCCCTCCCAGTAACAGTGGGATCCCCATTCACCTAAAAGTCATCATCCTGATGGCCACTCGCATCCTGCGTTGGAAGCATACTAAAATATGACCTATACCTATAGGTTTTTGCGTCCAAGAGATTTTTAGACAACACACCGTTTTGCTGCGAACCTTTCTTTCAAGCTTTAAAAAAACAGGAGCTCGACATGTTTGAGCCATCCATTTTTTGTGAGCTGATTTTTTGTTGCGCATGTTTCTGTTTGTGTTTGTTGCATCTATTTTTTCGCATAGTGTTCCAAAAGCGGAACCTTAGGTATTTTGGGTGACATGTTTAAGATCTCAACACTTTCAAAACAACATCTGCAAGCCTACTTGGATGATCTTTTCCATTGATCGATTCAAAGAGTTTCCCCAACTCATGACTCATGGGCGTGTGTAACTCCCCAATTCCTAGGGTGAATTTCCACAACAAAAGATCCAATAAGCGATGAAGAAAAATCACGAGTCAACTAGTCACTCAACAAAATGTCCATAAAAAAACGTCGGTTTTGATAAAGAATCAGTGGCGTCTCCCCCCGAGACTCAAGCATAACTTATAAGTTCGGTCTACCCCCCCGGGCCCCAGGATGCAATCGTCACAACTGAAGGTTTATGTTGAGATTCCCTCCTAAACATGGTTTCTTAAACCTGGTGGTGACTGTTACTACTGTGTGGGGTAGTTCCAACTTATAAACTTTTTCTTCCTAGTAACAGGTTGGAAGATTGTTGCTTCCACCCCCAAAAAAAATGCCAATGTTGCTGGCATCTTTGTTAAAGGGGCCTCCAAAGGAGCCAGTTGGGGATGTCCCAGGAATTTCGTAGCTTGGTTAGGATCACCTCCAGATTTACCCCTCGAAAAAAAAGTCGGCGAAATCACCTAGATACTTACCACAGCTGCAGGTTTTTGGCCAATGTTGATGATAGCTTCCACCTGATGGAAAGCTACCTTACCATTGATGCTAACTTTCTGGAACATTGTACGATCGGTGGGCCGTCACCACCCGATGTTTTTTAAAAGGAGTGACATATGGGGCATCTGAAATGGCTGGCTGCCTCTTGTTATAATCCTACTTGTAGGTTGTAGGGGCCCCATTTCACCTCATTTATAACGATAGGCTCCGGTGCCAAAAACGTTGCACAAATGCACCAAAAAATCCAAAAAATATGTTGCCAACTTATGATACTAATCCAAATTGAAAGCTACCAACAGGGGTCATTACATTACCAATCCAAACAATGCATTGAATTATAGGTAAATCACTCAAATTTTACCCTAGATTTGTATTGTTTGATTCCCCCCAAAATGGGTCCTATTCCATGACCCCTGACCAAACCTCACCCCTTTCAGCTGTTTTCAAACGGCTCCAACGGCTTCGCCGTTTCGCCTGCTCCACGTCATTGACGAAGAGGAGATCCCGTGGCAACTCGGTCCGATAGCAGAACCAGCAGAGATACTTGAAAGGCAAAATCTCCTGAAACCCACCGGAGATGGAGAGAGAGAAAAACATGGACTCCAAAGCACAAAATAGGTTGAATTCTTGTTGTTTTTCTAGGGTGAGATTGGAAACATATATGGCATTTTTTTGGAACTTGGTTTGACATGCATTTGAAGGGTTTACTGGTTTATGTAATTGGAACTGGTTCCACGAGGTCAACAAAAACACGGCCCAAAATAGTAGAAGTGACTCCCGTTTTTGTTGGTTGTCTTGCCTTTTAAACGGGAAATGAAAATCTTCCCATTTGTTGGTTGTGGCCCGGGGGGGACGGAACCTCCAGATCCGGTCCTTTTGCCAAAAAATACTTGTTAGACTCTCAACGTACACCCTGGAAAACTAACCCTTTAAACCCAAATTCATAAAGGTTTGGTTCGGCTTCGATTTTTCCGGATTTCAAAAAACGCCTGACTTTTAGGAAGTGCCCAACATGTGTAAAATTTTCAGGGCTCTATATGATGTCTAAACTCCTTATAGGGGATAAACTCATCCCACTTTTAATAGGGAAATCCTTATGTCACAGGTACATATAAACCTCTCCTTCAACGTAGCCTCTTTGATCGGCTCCTCACCCGTCTTTCGAACGTGCACACGTCGAGGGATGATGGCCTTCGTTCGGGTCGAGGGGCTTCATCCCAATTAAATACACCGCCGAAAACGAACGGGCTGGAACCTGAAAAAACCTGGTGGGAAAAGGAGAAACATCGACCCAAACCACTAATTTTTTCCAGAGTGTATTAAGTAGTTAGACCAGGAATGGCCATTCGGAAGGGGAACAACCCCATCCTTAGGGGACGAAAACTAACCATGGGTTGTTAACCACTTATGTACAAGTCATGGGATGATCCTCCAAGTAGGGTACTTCTTGATAGTTACCCTCCCGGAAACTAACAGCTCAAACCTGAAACACTGGGGTTGGTTCAGATGAGTTTCCTTTTGGGTTCGGCTTCCTGCCAGGTGCTATATCATTTTTGGGAAGTGCAACCCATGTTAACTTAACCCCTTGAATTTTGCCTTCAAAAGGCTTTCTCCAATTGATTCAAAGTGGCCTTTTTATCCCCTCATTGGACGTCACTGAAAACCCCCGCAAAAAGGGTCACGTTTTCACCATCCCAAAAAGGTCACTTTGATTGAATCACCAGGCTATTAGGGTGACATCTTTGGGCGTCAGACATACATCAAAAAAGGACCCGCTTCGCAGGCGCACTCGTCAAGAATGTTAGGAGAATCCCAGTAATACTGTTGATGGAAGAAATCCCAAACAACCACCTGGGATGGTGCTAAAACCTTGTAAATGATGGGAAAATCTACCAACCTCAACTGGTGAACGCAGGATTTCTTCCATCAACAGTATAATCAATTATAAGAGCGGACAAACCTGCTGAATTCACCCTCGGAAAACAAGCTAAGACTTGTCGTCCGTCGAACTCGCCTGTTCATGTCGTCATCAAATCCCAAAAAATCCCAAAAAGTCTCTTTCTGTCCATGTTTAGGTTCAAAATTTCCATCGCCCCAAAAAAATGGTGTGCCAAAGTTTCAAAAATGAATCGCAGCCGATCAGTGGATCACATGGATCACTACTAGCAGATGAATTCTGAAAAGTGGGCCCCGAGCCGATTGTTATACGTGGGGTGAAATGGCGCCCCTATAAATGGCCGAAAAGAACTCTCTTTCCCTGAAATTATTTCACCCCTATTTTTCTGGAGTTTAAAAAAAAACCTACATATTTCACTGAGTTTTGGAAGCCACCTTTGCATTGTGATAAGGGGAAATCCCTCAAAATGACCACAGATTTCTATTGTTTGATACCCCCCTCCAAAAAAAATGGATGGCATTTCACGACCCCTGGATGCTATCCATCACAATCCGAACACTTCAGGCTCGGAACCCCTGTAGCATCCTGGGTGTCGGAGTGGTGGTAGTAGCTGTAGTAGCTTGGCATTCCCCCAAAAGGAGAAATTGCTGCAATAAAAACCCATTTCTGGGAGACCAAAAAGTAGCATGATTTGTACATCTCATCTTTTTTTTAGAACCAAAAATAGGCAAAAAGGCAAAATCATTTTCAATACCTGCCTCATTCCAAAACATTCCAAAACTACATCTTTACAAAAAAAAAAGTACTGCCCTCAAACGGATATGGAAAATGGTAGCGTTGTGGTGGTTGAAGTTCGACACATCTTCCGCCATCTTTCCTCCAACACCGTTCTGGAAGCAATGCTTCGAGTGCCTGCACACGTTGCATATCAACAATGTCCCGCACAAAGCCTTGAATGCGAGAGCGAGAGAGCGAGAAGGATGTGGGTGTTTTTTGGGTACACCCTGGAAGTCCTTGGGCACCATTCTGTATGGGTTGGTGACTAGGAGTTTCACTATGTTTTTATGGTAAGGGTTTGTCATCATACAAAAGGAACCACCATTTCTAAAATGGTGGTTGACTTCCAGGGTGTAGATGGTCGTTCATCTACGGTATATACATGTAGACAATTGCAAGCAAACAGAAATCCAGCGACCGGAACCCAAGACAACGTAAACTTGGTTCAGATGATTGTCCTTTCCATCATCAGGTGAACCACAAACAAATATACCTCAAAATCATGCTTTGAGAAGATGTTTGTTGAATCTCATACCCCTGGAACGCGTTGCCACCATTTAAAAAAAAGTGGTGCTTCCTTTCGGATGATGATAAATTACAATTACTTTCTCAAGCTGCATTCCCCCTGGAAGTCCTTCCGGCCACCAATTTTTATAGTAGGTCGGTGGAGACACGTTTCACCAATTTTTGGAGAGCCCGTAAGAGCTGATCATCATCCAAAAGAGAGTTTCACCAATCTTTTTGGCAAAAATGGTGGAGTTCAAGGACTTCCATCCGGAACAAAACTACCATTTTTCGTGCTCCGGATAAAAGAACCGAATTCTGTGGCAAGAGACCCACATGAAGTACCGAAATGGGAAGTAGCATCACAAATGGCTTTCCACACTCCGCCAGTGCACGCAGCACTTTTTCCTGGCGGCTGAGGTACCACCAAAAACTGGCTCCTGCCTGGTGATTCAAGCCGTGACCTTTTGATCCCCGAACGTTGGAGGTCACCAACAACCTCTTAAAAGGGTCACGCAAACTCACCATCCCAAAAAGGTCACGACTTGAATCACGAGGTGCGTGTTTTTGTTTCGCAACCTTCCCCCCCAAACATCCAACCATATTTTTGTTGGGACCGTTTGCTTTAAAAAGGGCCAAGGAAATGACTTTGCATCTAGCCCTGTCTCACCGAAAAAACAGACATCAATCATCATCAATCCCAAAATGATGTCTAATTCATGTTGGAAGAGGCGAAAAATCTTCAAAAAAAGAAGAGATGATTGGGGAAGTGGCTGGAATTATGTAATTAACATGGCTGCTCTCTACCCCCAAAAGAAATTGATCTTTTTCCACTTGAGCTATGCCTTTCTTTGGACCCATTCCAAATCCCGGGGACACCACCTTCATCTCTGGCGCTGTGTAGGGCGGGTTGTCCCAAATCAAATCAATTCCTCGAGATGAAAAGGGCAGGATTCGCGGATATACGCACCCCAATGAAAACTCAGAAACCTTCGGAATCTGAGAAAAAGGACATTTTTTAACACAAACTACACTTCCCCACCCATTTTTTGGAACTGGTAAAAACCATGTTTGTTTTCGGGCCTCGCGGGTTGGTATAAAATTTAACAACACTAAGCATTAAAGACTCTCTTTTTCCTAATAGCTAACACCTTGAATTACATCATTTGGAGCAACCGTTGCGCCATTTGGCAAATTGCCCCGAAAACAGAAATCTTGCACCAAACGCTGCTCCTTGAACCCCTTCTTGCCACCCCATCGTGGATATATTTTTTATAAATGTATACATATATATATATATATACATATAAGTTATCAATTTCAAACATGTAGACTACAATTAATTATCAAAGATAATTCAGACTGAAACGTCTTCACCATCTTTCCCCGGGGCTCCATACTGCTTAGGAAATCTTTGTCCAGCACACCTTGCGCCCATGTTTTCCGTGCGTTTTTCCACATCAATGGGGCCCCACTGGCCACGTTCCTTGAGTTTGAGTTCGGGGTTTTCTGGGACCAAAAGAAGTGAAATCTTAGGGGAATCCAACTGGAAACCAGGCAATTTTTCGCTTGACAATACCAACTGCTCAGTGTTTCACTTGCGGGAAAAATGTAATTTTGGTACCTCGCAATTTATATGATGGAAGATTGGGTACTCTTGAAAATTCAACATGAACTACAAAAAGGTCACGCACGGTCTCATCTTAACCAGTGTTTTTTTTTTCGTGTCCAAGAAACACGACAAAGTGCGCAAAATACATGTTGTGTCGAAAAACACACCTTTTCACGAACACCTCTGCGTTCAAACCAGCCAGCCAGCGTTTCTCGGTAAGTCGTCACATGGGCCACGAAAAAAAAAAACTCTTACTTTTCATTATACTGGTTGTTTCACAGGGATCCTTATAATGGTTTATCATAATCCCTATGTAACTGGGTAGTATAATCCCCTATATAATCACATAATCTAACCAACCCGGTTTTTTTTCGTTGCTCAAGTGCTAAAAAAAAAGGTTTATTTTACTCACCACATCACTGGGTAGGAAATGTCATCCCCAAACCAAAATCCCCTAAACAAAAACCAACCGTTTGGGGGCCCTTTTTTCCAGCGTGGGTGCAAAGCGTGTCCCCCAGAGAGTTACGCTGGTTAACGCTGGTNACCGGTGTTAACCGGTGTACTGGTGCAAACCGGTGTTAACCGGTGTAACCGGTGCAAACCGGTGTTAACCGGTGTAACCGGTGCGAACCGGTGAAACCGGTGCAAACCGGTGTAACCGGTGCAAACCGGTGTAACCGGTGTTAACCGGTGTAACCGTTTATGGGGGACACTGATTGCACCCGCAATGCTTTTTTCTGTTGCTCCACTTTGTCCGGTGCTGGTGGACTTCCAAGTGACCATCATCGTCGTGGAACTGATAACAACAAAAGAACGACACAATCCTACAAATAGATACAGTACCTTCCTTAAGAATCCTGACCCCTCCTATGGAAACACCAGACCCTCCTAATGACACCCCTGGGGCCTTAAAACAGGTGGTTTTGACACCCCATCACACCCCATGGATCCTTAGGGTTCAAAGAATACATCAATTGTGAAACCCTGAAAAAAAATCCAGCTATCCAGCTACCCTTGCAAAAAAGCTTTGTGCACTATATACATGTTTTCCAGGAGCTACCAAAATTAGTGATACCCTCCCTGAAACTAACATTTTCGTACCTGAAAATGGATGGTTGGAATACTAGTTTCCTTTTGGGATTCGGGATGGCCTATTTTCAGGTGCTTTTGCCGTTAGTTTCAGGGAGGGTATCTTTGTTGGTCATTGCTCATCCCTCCAAGTCTTCGGTATCCTCCCAAGTCTCCGCGCGTTCGAAAAAGTCCTCTTGTCGGTGGATGACATTTTGAAAGCCCAGTGAACCTCAGCTCGTGGTGAAGTATCTGATGTTGCCCCTTCACAAGGTGAGCCCTAAAAAAAACCAGTGAAATAAGGCCAGGGGCCCCGAAATAACTCCACAAACATAGAGGTCAAAGAATTTCACCACAAAAAACCATCTATTGTTGGCCATTTCATAGGGGTCCCCATTTCACTCAATGAGGGGCCACCTCTTTAGGGATCCATATGAAACCATAGTTCCCACGGTCCAAATTGACAGTTTCTTCACCTGTTGAGTTCCAGAGCCCATTTTTGCTGGGTCCGGGCGGCGTGGACCCAAGGACTTTGAACCATGTTTTTCTTTCAAAAAAAAGTATCTTACCCATAGGATCCATGGAAAAATGGTATATTTACCTACATGGTTTAGCCCTAAAAATCAACCATTCATGTAGGTAAATATACCAGTCCCATGGATCCTACGGGTTGAAGACCTGGTGATTCAAGTCGTGACCTTTTTGGGATGGTGAAAATGTGACCCTTTCAAGGGGTTAAGTGACCTCCAATTAGGTGATAAAAAGGTCACTTTGAATCACCTGGGACATACTTGTTTGAGTCAAAACACACAACAAATCGACTTGGAAAGGTTTCCAAAAACAAATAACAAATAACAAAAAAACAAAAAGAACGTGTCTATGTCTATGATTTTTTTCAGCCATACATCCAAATTTTGGAATCGCCTTCTTAACCCCCCCCTTTTATTGGGCTCCATCCATTTGTGGTATGTTGAAGGTGCTCTTTTTTGGCTCTGTTGGAAAAACAACACAGGGTTCCGGTTCCCTCCCGTTCTTCTTTTCGCAGCTTCCCAGGTGCGTAGATGATCGGCACAAAGTCCATCATAGTAAAAGGGCATCCAAACCTGTGGGATATCCCTTGAGTTTAGGATCAATGGTTGGTGACACCCCAATATACACTCTGGTAAACTAACATAGCGAATGGACCCTTGGAAGATGTATTTCCTAGTGAAAATGGGCATATTCCATTGCTATGTTAGTTTGCCAGAGGGTAGGCCATATTTATAAGAGGTTTATTTCACCCAGTTACTAACCCTTGATCCGGGACATCCAACGATCCTGTGGCTTCCTGTCAAGTCGTGACATGACTTCGCCTGTGTGGACCCATTTGAAATGTCACCTTTTCGGGGCCGCTGACCTATGGTGACCTCTTGGGGAATCAATCCAGGTCACGTTTTTGAAGAAGCTGGTGACCTGTAAATGTAGCGGCCACCCGTTGGAATCCAAACCCAAATTGAGGCCCTTTGTATTTTTTCGGAAGATTTGACATGCCCCATAAAAATGTAGGGTTAGTCAACCCCCCCCGAGAAAAAAACAGGTCGTCAGATAAGTCCTTGGATGCGGGTCGTGTACTGGGAGGATCATCCCAATTTCTCAGTAGTTAGGATCACCCCCATGTATAAGTCATGAATGGCTATTTGGAAGCGGAACAACCCTACTTAGGGGGCTTACTAACAATGGTTATTAACCACTTGCAAGTCATGGGATGATTCTGCAAGTAGTTGTTGGTTTTGAAGATGAGAGTTCATTTCTCGCTGAAAATATGTCTCCAATGAACATTGGAGAATGAATTCCGAACAATTAAATGTTGCTCCCAATGACAACCCTTTCTTTTGAGAAAACGTGTGGGTTCACATTTGGGTGCACCTAGGCTCAACGGTACAAATTCGTATCTCTGCAACACGGAGCTCTGCAAAGTTGAATCATTATATACTTCTTCTCATACTGTATGTGGGAAATCCTACCTTTCAAAAACAATATTAAAAAAACACTCAGAAAATCTTTCTTCAAGAATCTGCCCAAGCTTTTTGCGGGAGGTTTTTTTGGGTTGTTTTTTCGCATTTTTCGCAACCAACCAAGGGAGCCCTGGCAACCAAGGGGATGGAGGTTTACCCGAAGGGACCCAATAAAAATACCCACCTTTTTCAGGTGTATTGGTTTTAAACCCCCGAAATTCGTAACATGTCTGGCTGTAAAATCCCACGATTTGAATGAGTCGATGTAATTCCTATTGTTTTTAATGGGGATCTTCCAGGAATCCGTCATGTTAATTTTCAGGTGTATTCATGGGGTTGATTCTTTCATCGAGGCCCTCCATCCCAAGGGGCCCCTTCCCTTTCCCACCAGTTTTTCCCACGGGATGCGACCATGGGCAACCGCACACTCTTCTTTTTATAGGACGCGAAGTACCTGGTTTTTCGTTTGAGGGTCGCTGATTGGGATGATTTTTGCTGATTTGGTTCTTGGATGCGGCAAGAAAAAAACTGAGGGTGTAAAACACGTGAAAAATCCATGGGGTTTTTTGGTTACGGTTCCTCCTAAGAAGTGATTTGAAGGATTTGGTACTTGGAACAATCCAAGCAACTTTTTTGGGATTTGTAGAGCTTCTGTAGTGGAAAATCCATCCAGGATGGTATTGATAGGTATTCATTGACACACATGAATTCTTCAGAATGGTTTCCCCACATTTCAAAACTGCTGAGGCCTTCTGACAAAATGAGCAAGGTCATTGGAATAAAAGAGCAAATCCCAAGAAAGCTGACAGAGCCTTTTGCCCAATACAAATTCAAATTGGCATAAATAGTGCACAAGTCAAGTCACGATCTTTATCAATGGCTCAAGAGGTAGGTTGAGCAAACCCTTTCAATTCCCAGCAACAAGTTGTTATTTTTCTTTTCAAGATCATACCCTGGAATTAGCAGTGCGTCCGTGAAAATATGCGATCCAAAAAGAAAAATTGAGTCTCAAACAACCATTCCAGGCGCTACTTTTGATGGTTCAGAAACCCATTAAACGAGTAGGATGAACAAAAAAGGTGGTAAAAATGGTGGATAAATTGCCTTTTAGGTAATACAGGATGTCTGAACCATCAACCGTTTTGGGAGTAATGCTGTTCTAATACTGCTGTTGATGGTTCAGAAATCCGGCAATCACCACCGTAGATGTAAAACACCTTAAAAATAATAGGATTTCAACTACCAACCTCAACTGGTTACCCTCTGGAAGTTTAACATAGCCCCTGACAATATACCTTCCCAATAGGAAAGTAGTCTTCCAATCATCATTTTTCAGGGGCTATGTTAAACTTCTGGGGTGTAGCAGGATTTCTTCCATCAACCGTGTTAAATCATGATGAATTTCATGTACCCACGATGTGCTGATTCGAAAACCAGGGGGTTCCCCCGCTTATGGTTTGGGGGTGTTACATTACCCGGATACCCTCCTTTGCTATAGCTCCCTTCCCGTTTCGCACTGCTGTTTGAAACAGTATTAGTCAATTTACTAAGATGCAAAATGGAAAAAATGCCAAGATGTGTTTTTCCCATCTTTCCGAAAATAAGGCACCTAAGGCACCTTATACCTTGATGTTTGTGGATTTTTGTTGACCGCTTCTGGGAAAACTACTATAATTATCTATAATTCCTATCCTAAAACCTGAATTTTTCGGGGATTTGCTGACTTTTCACCACCATTTGGGGCTTTTCCCTCTCCCGGCGGTGAATGGTCGCTATCATTTGCCCAAGTGACGATGAAATAGCCTTCCACGCACCAAAGGTTGTTTGCCATTCATCGTTCGCGACCCTGGATCCAGCCGGGATATGTAGCCAATATAGTATGTATACCTACATTTATATCTCCACTATTTGACTCAAAATTGGATCCGTGAATCCCCAAGGTTTTTTAGGATGAAAATTCCAAAGAATCTTTGAGTTGCCACCAACCAACAAAAATCACATCCTCAAACCCCAAATGGTAGGTTATATTCCCCCCAAAGAAAAACAAACAATTCAATCCCCATCCATCCCCAGTTGTATATTAAAATCTCCCCAAAAAAAAATAATGGCGGCTTTATTTCTCGGATGTCTGAACAGTTGGTTTTTCGCCACCCCTCAAAAAAAAAACTCGGCCTGCAACTCAAGAATCCAGACTTCGTAGCTGTGGGAGGTCCTCGTCGAGTTCCTCCCTCCTCACCTGACCAAGCCCGAAAACCCCATGGGTTTTGTCGACCCTTTTCGTCGGTCGACCTCTTCCGCGGGGGGGGAGGGTTCTCCAGAAAACCCATGCGGAAAGGGTGAACTTATCCATATTATTATCGGTGTGAAGGTGATGTTTTTTGTTGATTTGTATGCTCTCCAAAAAAAAGAAACATTCAAAGTGACAACCAAAAAAAGAAAAAAAATCATAGATATTTAAATTCAAAAAAGGGATTCCCGGAAATGCCATTTCGGTTTTATACCTCGAAAGTGTTCGCAAAAATGCGATTGGCAGTTTCGTGAAAGTATCCCCGACATGCCTGGATCATTGGTGTGTCAAATTGATGCCCCCAACACTTTTAACCCCCCAAAAAAATACTTGAAATTTTCGCCTTTTTGCCCGGAAAGGGAACATATTAGAAGCAGGCGGTGTACATGCAAGTTGCAAGGAATGAAGTCTAGATTATGTTAGTTTTCCTCTGCTTTTGAAGCCACCTCCAACAAAAAAACATGCACCACAATGCTTCAAGCAACCATATTTTTCCCTTTCCAAGTTGTTTTATCAGCACCCCCCCCCAAAAAAAAATCACCACTTCAAAAGCACAACGAAGCCCAGGAAGAAGAGTCTGCAAATTGATGGAAAAGGAAGACGAATAACGTCTTGGCTAAACCAGCTTTTGGGGGTGAGGTGAAAAGGCCTTTTTTTTTCAGAAATAAAACTCTCAGTTTTAGGGAGGCCATTTCTGAAATCTGCATAAAAAAAATATCTCTCTTTGAAAAATGGTCAAAAGCTTGTTTTCAGAGTTTGTTGCGGTGGTATGCTAAGATGTCGCCCAAACCAAACCAAACCAAGTCAATTTTGACAATTTTGCAGCACTTGCCACACCTTCCAAGTGCTTCTTCTTCTTCCTGAAACGTTTGGAAACGGTTTTTCATCACCAAAATGATCTCTGTGTTTTTGTTGGTCGGGAGGGTGGAATTTAAAGACGCAAAAAAAGAGATGAAACAACTAACTTCAACCATCAACGGATTCCTTGCGAAGTATCAAGAACCAAGCGACTTTTCCAATGGATAGCAACTGCCTGGTACCCGAAAGCCAACCATCTTTTAAAGTGGTTTTCTATCAAGTGTTTTTTTCTTTACAAATCTTTAGTTGGGAAATAGTTGGAAATCAACAAACATCCATTAAAAAACTGGTGGAAAAAAAGAGCTCCAGGTGGAACAAGATCGCAAGTTACATCAGTTTCTGACTTTTTTTTTGCATGTTTTTTCCTCCAAAAAAAATCGAAGCACCGAAAATTGTCCCCCTGTAGTTTGGGGGATACTCTCAACTTCCCCTTTTTTCATCTACCACAATCTATATAGGTCCTATTTTTTTCGCTGATGTACCAAATGTACCAAAAGCCCCAAACCAGTTAGTGGTTTCAAATGTTTTTTATTTTCAGCCAAAATGATCCAATTGGACGAGGATATTTTTCAAATGGGTTGAAACCACCACCTAGCAAAGTATCATGTGACTTTTTCTTGCCTGTCAAAGGTAAGTCTTTGACACCCAAGAAGAGGTATATTTTCTTCCGGGGACTTCACCCCATCTGACCCCATGCACCCCACCTGCAGAAAACAAGCGTCATGAAATATGACACCCGGGCCCTTACGCTTCACCAAATTGTTCGAGGAAATCCCGAAATCCCCCAACTTTACCATACATTTGGAGCAAGGCTTAGGGATGTCCCTATGGGTCAAATGGGTCCCATTTGGATGTTTCCCCAAATCATCAATTTTTTCATAGGGGTTTTCCATTTTCCTGTTTCTCCATTTTGGGGGTTTTACCTCTATTTTTTAGAATACACCCATGGCCCATGATCCCTGATGATCATGGCTGGAAGATCAAAGGGGTTCAACTCTACCCGAAATCAATGTCTGACGAACGGTTCAAGAATGTGTCCGACAATGCACCCCCCCCCCCCAAAGCTTCGAACTTCGAAGCTAAGAAATGTGTTTCTTTATTTGTCATATTATGTTCATGCTTGGCTTCAGAAATCCTGTACTACCACATTTGGTATTTATTGAAAAAATTATATAATATACCTAGAACCCAACTGACCTCTATTTTTGAAGCTCTTGGAAACCCATCCAAAACAGCTGGGTCATTTGGGTTCTAGGTATGAATCACAGAGGCATTTTCAGAACTCCAACCCCGAAACAGCTTCTGACACTTCACCCCACCCCGGCCTTAGAGGCATTTTTTCGCCGGGCACGCGACACGTGAAGGGAAAACGAACTGCTGTTTAGGCTACCATGGGCCCCCGAAACCCCACATTTTTGAAGGGTCTTTATGGTAAACAACCTAGGTTTTTAGGTGGCCAAAACCTGTATTTTTTCATGGTTTCGGGGGCTCATGGTATTTTCTACTTTCACACAAAGAAAGGCTCAAAAAACGTGCTTATTTCTACCCTCATTTCTTGCGTCAATAGTCATTTTGTTTTGGAGATGTTCAATTTTTTGTCAAAACAAAAACGACTCGCGGTTTCCAAAAATCTCTAGTCCTTCAAAATGCGAAACTCACAAATCACTCCTGTGTTAATCATCCAGGGGACTCTTTTGAAAACACGCGATGTGAAAAGGTGCTGAAACCACGCCAACAATCAAGGTGCTGATTGTGTTACTAAAACATGCCGACCGCAACTTGGCTCTCGTTGTAGCTGTATACCTAGAACCCTTTGATGACCTCTGTTTAAACTGGAAAGGCGAAATGTGTTTGGGGGGTTGAGCTTCGAAATTAGAGGCTATTGGTGTTGTTGGGCGATAATATTGCTCTCTATAGAGGGGATATACAGCAAACTTCAGTTTCTGAGGACTTGCACTCCAAAAACAGGCAAGTGTCTGTTTTAATACACTGAAGTAACGTTTCTTGGCAGCCAAATCGAAGCGAAGCAAAATGCTGCCAAAAGTGGACCAAGTGTGGAGTCTTTTCAACTTAAAACTGTTCCAAAGATATCAAGAATCAAATGCCAAAAACATGGCTGGTCAACCTACCCCCCCGGGCCACGTACCCCCCCAGAAATAAGACCTTAATAAGGCCTGATTAACCATTGGTTTCCCTTAATACCAAGTGCAAGCTCAAGCAACTTTCAAATTTGATGTTTTTGGTCAACAGAAAACACTGTGAACCATGAGCATTCATCCGCTAAAAATCACCAGTTGATATAGCAAGCACCAAATATTGGCTCACAAGTTTTAAAAGGGCCATCCATCGAGGGTATGAGCAAAGGTAATAAACCATGACAGCCAAATCACCAAGAGATTCTTCCTCTCCAACGGTCAGTACAGTAAATTACCAAGCCAAAAAATGCATTTGTAAGGGATCAATCAAGTTTGATTGCTCTAATTTGGGTAACTCTATTCAACCCGAAAAAAACAACAAAAATGCGCGAGGTGCCATTCTCCTTGCAAGATCGGGTCACAAAAAGAACGAAAAGATAAAAACAAAAAAAATCTGCAATGTTGAAGTTGAGTTGATGACAAGATTCTCAAGGAAAAACGCGACATCAGGAAGAATCCGACAATCCGTAAAAGGATTCGCGAATAGTAAGGGAAATCCAGGTTTGTGAATGATTGTAATTTGCCAAGATAACCATAGGAATCCATGTATGGCAAATTGACCTTCGATTTGCCATGGAAAATCACGATTTGGAATAGGAGATACATCCCATTGTCACCCTTGTTTTCCCGGGGTGGATGTGTTTTAAAGATTTTGAAGTTCAAGGTCTTCAATCAACCAGTTTTCCGCCACCAAAAATTCTTTGGAAAAAAAAAACTCATTTTGTCGGGTTTTTGCGGGGCGGAAACTTGTAGTTTCCCTTTATTGGACCCGCAAGATTCATGGTGAAAGTCAAGATTGTTCAGGACTAAGGCGGGCCGAAAAGTGGGCCCCCATCTAGTCCTAAGGTATCACCCCCGGTCCAGAAAGGTCCGAAAAAACCCAGAGGATGTGCTGGCCGAGAGTTCACCGTGCCAAAATGATGATACAACGTTGATGGCGTTCCCAGAAGGGGAAAACACCAGTTGAGGTTGGTAGGTTCTTTGCCTAAACTACCCGGGTACCAACCACTAAAAAAAAGTGGATGTTTGTTGAAACAACTAGTTTTTATGTAGAGATTTGGTTCATCATCCAATTGAAACAACCATGAAAAAATGGTTGTTTAGCGTACCAGGCCAGTATTTACCACCGGATTTTGGGTTACATCCCAGGTGGTTTGTTTACGCCCTTTTTTTCCTGAAGCAAATCAACGCTGTAACGCTGTCGTTCCTCTAGAACCATGGAGGGCCGGCCGCCGAAAGCCTGCCGACCCCGGGTGTCTCAGAGGTCAATTTCTCTCCCGAAGTTTAACAGCAAAAGCCGCTGAAAAATGACCGTTTCACCCAATAGGAAGGAAAGGATCGTCTTCCTGTCCCACCATTTTTCAGCGGCTATGTCTACGTTAGTTTCAGGGAGGGTAATTGCTTTCTTTCGAAATAGTGGCTTTCCAAAACTTGAATTGGGCCCATGTGTTTTCCGATTTGGTTCACATGGAATCCAAAGACACATCACCTCCCCCCACATCGTTCAGTGTCCGTTTTTGGGAGTTCCACTCACTGACAGGTTCTGTTGCATCCAACCTGGTACCCGAACCCCGAACCACCATTTCTTTTTCATGGATGGAAACAAGGTGATTTTTCAACACCCATGACTTCTCAACGGAAACCGCCTTTCCGAAAATTCGAAGAAAAAAAGTCGGTGAAAAGTGACCCAGGGCTTTTGGGGGAAAGGAATTCGTAAATATGAAACCCCAAGGCGCACCCAGTGGGTGCTAAGCTGCTCTGTTGGAAGTTATTATATTTTTGGTCAGTTTTCGTGGATTTTTTCCCCCAAGGAACACCCCCATGTATTGGAAAGTAGCTTATGAAGTCCACAAAAAAACGTAGAAAAAAATACAAAAACACCGAGACAGGTGGAGCAAATTCACTCCTGGACGAATCAAGATAAGCAAATCTGGGAGAGACATGTGGCTAAATGGTTCGGCCAAGGCATCTGGCATCACACACAATGAATATTGAATAATGCCGAAAAAAAAACATCTCACTGACATGTCAGAACTGCTGCGCACAGACATTGATTTCATATGATTTTGTGTCAGTACTTTTCAGCTGACCTTCACATGAAAACTATCTCAGCCAACATCCTGAAATCTCCAGCCACATCCACAACTTGGGCCTCCCAAACACGTCTCGTTCAAGAAAGCTCCGTATCCTACCAGGTCTCGGCCAGCCGAAATCTTCACTAAAAGAGTTGGGGATTTTTTTCCAAAAAAACGCGGAGTCTAGAGAAATCCCGACAAAGATTGAAATGCAGAAAATGGGTAAAATGATCCTCAGATTGCCTCTGAGATCCAAATTCAAAGAAAAGTCAACAAAAACAGCTGGTAACTGGAACCTGTTTTTTTTCAGCAAATTTTGGAAGGACGAATTCCATCAAGGCGTCTTTTGCACCAACCTCTCTACAATCATGCAAGTTCATGCACAACTGTCTTTTGGCACCAGATGCGCCTAGCGGAAACCGTGCCGAAGACATGTGAAGTTTTCAAATGCTTGACACTGAAGTTCGCCAAAGAGCTCATCCGGAGGGATACTCAAGCAGTTTTGGCTCAAGTCGATTTCACGAATAAGCCGCTGGCTCGCAAAGAGTCCCGCGGGAAGCATATTCAAAGTATTATTGCTCAAGTCAAGTTTTTCAAGACTACTGAGATGTTGAAAAAGACCTTCTGAAAGTGTTCTCAATTTGTTGCCCTGCAAGTCAAGTTTTTCCAGACTGCTCAGATTCCGCAAAAGACCTTCTGGAAGTGTTCTCAAGGAATTGCCGTGCAAATAGAGTTCGCTCAAGCTGCTGAGATTCCGAAAAAGACCTTCTGGAAGTGTTCTCAATTTGTTGCTCTGCAAATGAAGTTCCCACAAGCTACTGAGATTCCGAAAAAGACCTTCTGGAAGTATTCTCAATTTGTTGCCCTGCAAGTGAAGTTTCTTCAGACTGCTGAGGTCTTGAAAGACTCGAGGTGGAAGGGCTTCCAACTGATTCCATGCCATGTTGAGGGTCCGGAGGCTTTCCAAACTGTCAAAACTGCGTTCATCAAGAGTCATCAAACTGGTGTTGGATAGGTCAAGGTGATCTAGATGTTTCAATCCCTTCAAAGCTCCAGGCAAGAATGAAGTCAACTTGTTGTCCTGCAGGTAAAGCCTTTCAAGCATCGCAAAGCCATCGAAAGCTCCGTCCAATGTGCTCAACATGTTCCCTTGCAGCCTGAGTGTTACATAGTAAAAGGCATCATTGCCAACATCTTTGAAAATTCCAGTTGGAAGACAACTCAAGCGGTTGTTGCTGAGATCAATTTCACGGAGTTTCCTGAGGCCCTGAAAAGACCCCTTTTCAACCGCCTCCAGGCCATTGTTGCTCAAGTTGAGTTCTGTCAGACTACTCAGATTCCGAATAAGACCTTCTGGAAGTGTTCTCAATTTGTTGCCGTGCAAGTCAAATTTGTTCAGACTGCTGAGATTTTGAAAAGTTCGAGGTGGAAGGGCTTCCAACTGATTCCATGCCATGTTAAGGGTCCGGAGGCTTTCCAAACTGTCAAAAATGTGTTCATCAAGAGTCATCAAACTGGTGTTGGATAGGTCAAGGTGATGTAGATGTTTCAATCCCTTCAAAGCTCCAGGCAGAAATGAAGTCAACTTGTTATCCTGCAGGAAAAGCCTTCGAAGCATCACAAAGCCATCGAAAACTCCGTCCAATCTGCTCAACATGTTCCCTTGCAGTCTGAGTGTTACAGCATAGTAGTAGTTTTTACCAGCATCATTGCCAACATCTTTGAAAATTCCATTTGGAAGACAGCTCAAGCGGTTGCTGCTGAGATCAATTTCACGGAGTTTCCTGAGGCCCTGAAAAGACCCCTCTTCAACCGCCTCCAGGCCATTGTTGCTCAAGTTGAGTTCTGTCAGAGTACTCAGATTCCGAAAAAGACCTTCTGGAAGTGTTCTCAATTTGTTGCCCTGCAAACGAAGTTCACTCAAGCTACTGAGATTCCGAAAAAGACCTTCTGGAAGTGTTCTCAATTTGTTGCCCTGCAAATGAAGTTCGGTCAGGTTTTCCAACCCATCGAACACTCCAGCAGGAAGTTGAGTCTCAGTCAAATTCATGTTTTCCAAATACAAGGAGCAGCCCCAGCCACATCGACCTAGATACGATCTGCTGATGCCATCAATAGATATTCCTACGCTATCAGTAGAAGTGCCAAGTCCAGCGAACATGCCCACAGGGAGTGAGTTGAAGCTTTGGTTTCTCAGGTCAAGGAACTCCAGGCGTTTGAGATCTGCAAAGGGTCCTGAGTGCATTTGGGGAAAGCAGTTAGATAAAGTCACACCATACCGTTGAGCTGAAATCCTGCACCACCTGCGACATAAAAAATAATGAATAGTAGGACACACTACCCATCAACAGGCGCAGGTTTTCAGTCATTAACAACGTAGCGTTTTTCTATTTTTGGCATAAACACGTGTCAAAGAGCAAGGAAAGGGAATTCATCAGAAGAAAAAAAACAAAATGTCAAATCAACATGGTTTCGCTCAGACACTGCTGGGCAATTCCTCCAAACCATTGTTCTGCAAGTAGAGGTAACGGAGGCTTCTGAGATTCCGAAAAAGACTTTCGGGAAGTGATCTCAATTTGTTGCCCTGCAAACGAAGTTCGCTCAAGCTACTGAGATTTCGAAAAAGACCTTCTGGAAGTGTTCTCAATTTGTTGCCCTGCAAATGAAGTTCGGTCAGGTTTTCCAACCCATCGAACACTCCAGTGGGAAGCTCAGTCAAATTCATGTTTTCCAAATACAAGGAGCAGCCCCAGCCACATCGACCTAGATACGATGTGCTGATGCCATCAATATATAGAAATTTTTTAGTAGAAGTGCCAAGTCCAGCGAACATGCCCACAGGGAGTGAGTTGAAGCTTTGGTTTCTCAGGTCAAGGAACTCCAGGCGTTTGAGATCTGCAAAGGGTCCTGAGTGCATTTGGGGAAAGCAGTTAGATAAAGTCACACCATACCGTTGAGCTGAAATCCTGCACCACCTGCGACATAAAAAATAATGAATAGTAGGACACACTACCCATCAACAGGCGCAGGCTATCTGTCATCAACAGCAGAAAGGCAAAACTCTGTTTTTCTTTTTTAGTATTGCTCCAACAGACAAATTATATAACTGCTCAAGCACTTTTGTCCATGGCCGAGCGAGGTGCCACAGCTGCATACCATTTTGGTTGCAGGGATTTTGACCCAATTGAGATGTAGGGAGGGAAGGGTACTTGGCGAGTCTTGAGAAAGAAAAGTTCAACGCAGTTAAAAGATGGCAACTGCTCAAGCACTTTTGTCCATGGCCGAGCGAGGTGCCACAGCTGCATACCATTTTGGTTGCAGGGATTTTGACCCACATCTCCCATCANGAGAAAGAAAAGTTCAACGCAGTTAAAAGATGGCAACTGCTCAAGCACTTTTGTCCATGGCCGAGCGAGGTGCCACAGCTGCATACCATTTTGGTTGCAGGGATTTTGACCCACATCTCCCATCAGCATCAAGGCTCTTTCTCAATTGGGTCTGCAAAAAAGAATGAACCATGAGGAGGTTGGAATGAAACTCCTATTGAAAATCTCTGCCTTCTCCAAGGTTTCTGGAAAAGCTTGTGCCAAAGACATCACACGATCAATTGAGGCTATTGGAAGTCCTTTAAGATACTGCAAAGCCGTCGTCTCCTGCACATAAATGTTCATGACCCTCCCGTTGATCCAGCGTCCACGTCGCTGAACAAAATCAGAAGACTCCGTTGTCTGCATGAGCCACGTGGCCCCGCCTGCTCGGAGGGAGCCTAAATCCAAGGGCTTCATACCGTTGTAATTCGAAACAGGTAAACCAATTGCCTTCAAAATCGTCTGAAATCTCGTCCTCAGAGTTTGGCCAGAAAAAGGCCACAACTTGCCAGAGCTGCCGACTTTTGCGAATGCAACTTCAAGAACTCGAAGGAGGTCTGGAATGTCGACCTTTGCGTATTGATGTCGAGCAGCTCGGAAACGTGTCTTGGGCTCGAGGATAGACAGAAGGGCATATAGGACGTAGACTGTGCAACATCTGATGGCAGTAAAAGTTGCCTTCGAACCGCCGAGATCACCTCGCCTGGACGTAGGAGACCTCCAAAGCAAAAAGCTATGGCTCCTGCTGTCCTCGTCCATCCCCATAGCAAACAAGTAGTCAACATCGCCAAACAGACCTGAAAAGGAGCAGCTACATGGTGCGTTGACGGTTCTTGACGAACCCAAGAAAACCCAAGATCCCACGCTTCCTGAAGGCTTCTTCTGAGGACAGGTCTGTAGCTTGTCACCGCATTAATGCACTCTATGTAATGCGAATGCGGCCTACCCGCTGAGTAGAGGGCCCTTCCATAGGCCACCAGAATTCGATTGATTTCTTCAATGTTCCTCCAGCTGTCCGAAAAAACACTGTCGACATCAAGCTCCTGTTCACGGCACCATTGAAAGAAGGAAGCCAGAAAAGCCTCCCTGTTCGTCTTCGTGATGGGCAGCACTTGCCTGTCAGTAGGTAACGGTCCCAAAACATTCCTGCTTGCAGCTCGAAATCTGTCAGCTTCGTTGCGAGGTCCAATGACGGCGCCATGGCAAAAACGCACCGGAGACAGACCCAGACAGAGGAGACAAGACAAGAGGAAAGGAAGGGGCACGCAGGCAGACGAAGCACACCAGCTGAAGCCAAAGAACAGTCCAACAGTGACAGTGAGGCAGCAAGGGCCTTCACCAGGATAGCCCAAGGTGCTGTCGAAGGAGCGACCGGGTCGACGAAGACAAGAACGGTCATAAGGAATGACCTTGATAGGGTCAACAAGGAACAGCACAAGACGGAGCCAATTGGAAACCCATCTCTTTGAGACGCCCTAGGCCAGGTACCAAGAGCGAGTCCAGGACAGGGAGGCCTATAGGTGGCCTATCACAGGTAGGATCATCCGCAACATTGAGTCTCGTAGGCACGAACGGAGTGACAGCGTAAAGTCCACCGATGATACAAAGAAGAGAGCAGATCTGTCTTAAGATGGCAGCAACGGCAAACAACCGACCCACGGGTAACAATCGAGTCAACGAGAGCTATGAGTCGGACAGGGCACTTCCTTTTCACCAAATCCAAGACAAGCCGAAGTAGCGACTTCAGCTCAAGGAGATTGATGTGAGAGGGCCTACGAAAAGCCCAAGAGGCATGAGTCCTCCATGTGCTGGAGATTGCAACTTCGTTGACAAGTTGATTTTCGAGTCCTCCAACCAAATCGTCATCAGGTTCATCATCTTCGTGAAGCAAACACTCAAAAGCCTCAACAAAGTCCAAAGCAAGGGCCTCTGAAAGCTGGTCCGTATAAGTGGCTGACTGCTTAGTGTAGGCACCCTGAACAGGAACATGAGGTTGAGTGCACTTGCAGCGCAGGGAGGCATGACGGGGCCTCATCCCGACAGAGAGGAATTTGAAGCTCTTCAGGTGTATGGAGCCATACCGGCACGAGTCACAACGAGTGCTGAAAACATCATCATGCGAGGCCAAAGATCTCCAAGAAGGCATGTTCTTTAGCTTGGAGGAATTGGGGGTCTCGAGCAAACCCACAACACGATTCCGACGACCGATAGAAAGCATTTGAAAACCTCTCTGGCCTAAGATGTTTCCAGTAGCTGTCTGCTCGTCATGGGGACTGAATCCAAAGGGAAAGTCCCGATCACGCAATGCCGGACGTCTCATCACTGAAAAAGTGGTGCAGGGCGGTTCAATCATGAACCCCAGGATGAGGTTCTCAGAAATCAACCAAGACAGCCAAGATGCTACATGCTGGAGCCTAACATCAAATTCTTCCGAGAGTGACAGTTCGATTGGAGGGCCAACTGAATATCCTTTCGATGCGACAAAACGTGTCACCTTGGCACTGCCTGCAAAAACCTCGATGAAGGAAAATCTAAAGGCAAGGGGCTTAGACACCGATGCTTGACGAAAATCAGCAGGTATGGAGCCAAATCCAAACTGGCTAAAAACCTGTTCTTCACCACTAAGGAGGCGGGTATAGGACCCTTTATTTTTGCAGCAACGAAAAAGAGCCTCATACACATCCGATGTGACCTCAGTTGCAACGACGGCACCACGAGTGGAGGAGGCATCAGTGGCATAAAGCTCAGAGGAATAGGGAACCCCAATGTCAGTCTTGATGAGAGGTGCAAGAACAGACAGCAACACAAGCTCAGTGGCAACACGACGAGGCAAGGCCACTAATTTTGCATGATCCTTCGCAATGTCATCACTAGGCACTAACGAAAAGGCGTGTTGCAAAATCGACATGAAAGGCCTCCTATACATCAAGGTTGATGTCCAACCTCCCAACAACGACAAATGCAAACTGTCGGTAGTGTGAGATAGCTGGCAAAGCTGCAAGGTGATCCACGACAAGCCAAACCTTTTGCTGGCCGGAGAGCCAACAACAGAAGGACAACCAAATCTCAAGGCTGTTTCGTCGGCACGAACTTCAGCTCCTATCACCTTTGCGTGACAGGAGTCACGAGTGTCTTTCTCAGGGGAACCCTGCAAGTCATGGGCAAGATATGCACGTTGGGCTGTGTCGAAGTCCATCGCCGAACGGGAAACTTTGCCAGTGCGTTTGGGTTCCAAAGATATAGAGAAATAATCGTCTATAACTAAACCTTGGAAGTGGTCCATTGACATGGTAGGGGAGGAGCCGAGCACGGCACATACTGGGCTAAGCAAATCGAAGTTGCGTAGTAATTGGCCGTGTGCGGCGCATGCGAACTCGACCCCCGCGTGGTCGCCTTGAAGCACTGAATCGAACGAGGCGAACAAAATGCCAGGTCTGCTCTTCTTGATAGGCTTATGGTGAAAAAGTCCATCACCGTGAGCAAGCCTCGACTTCTTCTGGGCAGACTGCAGGTAAAAATTCCAAGTGCTTTGGTGTCGGAGACAAGGTCAGATGGAAAGCCAGGTCCGAGGGTATTTGTCAAGGCACGAGCTCGAGTGACTGCTATCTGATGGTAAAAGTCGGACCTATCTGTAACAGACACATGAAGGCTCTGAGACTTAGCATCTAAAACGATGTCACAGAGATCACACCCTGCTGGCAACTCGGCACTAGGTCCCTCGACCTTCTTTTCACAGGCGTTTCTACCACGCCTATCACCTATCTGCCTGTCTCTATCTTTATCCTTAAAACACCCAAAAATTCTCACCCATTCATGCCTAGGGATGATTTGGTCATGCAAACGAAGAAGTCCATGAACGTCCCAAAGGCGGGCAAGTGCCGCAATCTGGTCCGGCTTTTCACGTATGCGGGGATATTCCCAAACCTCAGGCACTCTATCATCAAAAATGACCAGGGGCTCACGAAATGCCATGCACAACGAGTCGGGCAAGAAGCTAGTGATGTCCCAATGACCTCTGCCTTTCAAACGAATGCGGCTGGCATCTGCATCCCTATACGGCCTAAGTTCTTTTAAGACACTATCATCAAAGGCAATCTCAGCTCCTTCAAACTGCTTAGAATAGGGCTCAGCAGAAACACCTGAACGAGTCACAAACTCTGTTGCTTCACGAAGGCGTGCACTTATTAATTGTGGAAATCTACGTCCAGCACCAATCACACGGAACTTGGGAAACTGGCCGTCAGCACGAAGTAAGGACCGAATCCTTCCAAACACAGCTTTGTGGACAGAGGAAGGTGGTCGATGGAGCAAATCCAAGATAGAGAAATCACCACCTGAATGCCAGAAGTTCAAGGCCATGACAACACAATGCATGGCACGCTGGAAGTGGATCTTCTTCCTAACACGGCTGCTCACACCTTTTGGCATCCTGTCGAACGGGCTCGGAAAAGGAGCCGGCAACGGGAACACTGTGCTGCTTGTGGGGCATTGCACACAAGACGGCTTCATGGATCTTGCAAGGAATTCGGAAAACGGCGTCCTGGAACGAAGGCAATTGAAAGTCAAGTGTGAGCACCACGTATCGAAACTCAGCTCAAAATCAAAGCCTAGCTGGCCAGGAGGGCCAGGCTCATGCTTGTATGGATTCTTTTTAGGTTTTGGTGTTTTATTCGACGAAGGATGGAACTGAGAGGTTCCAGAAGGCTTTGCATCGGAAACCTGAACACTAGCCTGCAAACTCAGGCTTCTCCCTCGGGTTTTGGCTTCTTCGGATACCTGGGTCTCCTTTTTGGTGAGGGAGACTCTGCATCCTGATCCTTTGTAGGAGGCTCCGCTTTTGTCTTCCGAACCTCTGTTTTGCGGCTCTGCAACACTTCCATCTCTTTGAGAAAAGCCAGTGAAGTTGCTGCCCACCCCGATGGGGTGAGAGGACCAAAGCTTCTCCCGTAGGCCGTCACGTTCTGCATACGATCTTGAAACATCTGAACTGGTGGATCTGCCGTAAGTCCAAGCAGAAACCCCAACGACCATTCGCCCCGATCTAGGGCTGCCTGCTCGACTGCACAAAGAGCGAGAGCGGTGTGCTCCCTTGCCAGATGGATGTTTCCTCTTGCAAAGGCGTCTGCTATATGGCCCAGAAGCCACATCACCAGCCCCAATTCTTTGTTTCTCTGATATCCTCCAAATCGTTCTAAATAAGTGAGGATCGAAGCATCGGAAACATGCAACTCCTCTTCTGTGGAAGGGGCAGGGCAAGATGGGTTGAGCTTTCTGTGGAGCTGCTGCTGAACGGCCATGAAGAAGTTCGATTTGTTGGCCGCAAGGTCCTGCATCATTCGATCTCGTCGTTGAACACCACGAGTGCCGCCTCCCAGATGGCCGGAACCTGAGGCTGAAAGATCGGACATAGCATCTCCTCCTCCTGCCAATGAGCCACAAGAGATGTGATCGCTGAACCTCGACCATGGTTGCCTGGGGAGCTGGCTGTCCAGGAATTGGAGATCTGGTCTTTGGAGGAGGGCCGACAAGAGCAGCTGCCTTGCTGGCACTCGGTCCCGACCTCAAAAGTCCTTCCGATAGTGCTGGCATTTTTGGAGCGACGATTCGAGCACCACTCAAAGGATCTCCTGCAGGAGTAGCATAGGCCGAAGCTGGCTGAGGGGCCTGAGAGGCCTTCATCATTGCAATCTGTGCGATCTGGGCCTTGAGGTTCTCGACTTCTTCCATCAACGAAACATTTGTGACCCTTTTCATCGGGGCCTTCTTGGCACCTTGTGCAGCCTTTCCTCCTCCATCTGGCTCTTCTCGAGCCGAGTAAAAAACTGCCCGAGGGGCCTCAATCTCAGAAGTCCATTCGCGAACCTTGTCAGCAATGCCTGCCATAGATGGAAAAGCTGAAGGGAGATACTCAAAAAACGGAACAACATGCTGGTACTCCTCAAACAAAGGATCATAAGGCTGCATGTGAGCCAGGACCTCATCCGTGAAGTCCGCCACCAAAAAACCACATATTTGTCTTCCAGGAAAACGGTGTTGCCATCAGGCTCCAAAATCTCCAGTTTAGAAGACATCACCTTGCTGGGACCAATGAGATTGTCATTGCTCTCTACACCATTCCCAGCAGTCAAAACTTCATCACGAATCAGAGAGTGAGGGATGGCTAGCAACATGCCACCCTTCCTGTGCGCCACGTATGCAAAAAACTTCAACAGTGTCCTCATCTTCTGCTCCAACCACAACTGACCCAGGGAGAGTCAGGATAACGACGCTTGGAGCCTCGAACTGCAAATCTCATTTGCTTCCTTTCCATCTTTGCACTGGTGGCACACGAACTCCAGCTCCAGCACAAAAGATGGCCAGCTCGGCCAACGAGGCAAATCCCTCAGCGATAAGGACAGTCTCAGACGTGGCCCCAACCCACTTCTTAAAATCTGACTTGGATACAAAACGAGCCAGCTTAGAACCGGTACTGGCCCTTAGCAAAATCCAGTGCTTTTCAGGAGGCCCAAAAGGTTCCAAAGGCTGGTATGGGGTGTTAGTCTCACCCGCAACACAGGCCCAAAACCCTGCACGAAAGGCACGATGAGCACGACGATAGCACGAGGAGGAAGGACCTTTCAGCTCCCGACAAGAGAAGTCCAAAAGGAAAGAAGGGGTATCAGGAGGACCTGTCTCCGGGCCACGAAACTGATGCAACCTGGACAATTCCTCAGCGTTGGAAAATCCAAAAGGCATCTCAGGTTGGCCAACGAGTTCCCAATCACCAAAATCCACCACAGACGAAGGCACAGGTGTAGGAAGGGGTTGAGACTCAACCCTGGAAACAAGATCGCTTACTTGGAGAGTAAGCTGTTCAATAGCCACGACCAAGGCACGGATGTCTGAGGAGGTGACAGCAGAAGAGCTACTGCTCATCCAAAAGGTAAGTCGACAGCCGAGACCGACGAGGCCTGCTAGGAGCAGGTGAAGGAGGACTATGGGCTGGAGGAGCCCTTAGGGACGAAATCCAAAGGATATAAAGTCCACAAAGAAGTCCACAGGAAAACCCGCAGCAAAGTCCAGCCACAAAAGACAGCACAGAAGAGCCACCGCAGTGAGCTGGACAGGACAGGGAAAGAGACAAGTCACGGAGAACAGACACACCGGTGACAAGGCTTTGAACCCACTGCATGAGTCTTGAGAAAGAAAAGTTCAACGCAGTTAAAAGATGGCACATTGAATAGAAAAGGAAAGGAAAGGAATTCATCCGCTGCACCTAAATACATAGGGGCAGACGGTATTTCCAACAGCCGGGTGGCATGGCATTCCCTTAGTCCCCTAGTCACCATTTTGAATACTGCGAGGCCCTCCAGAACCTGTCAAACACTGTGCCATCTCTTCAGAACCTTTCAAATTCATTCAAATTCTACTTCCAGCGGAAGCGTTTTCCGGAACTCTTCGCAACGCTCTGCGAAATTTCTGTAACGTTAAGAACACTTCCGGAACCTTCCAAGTGGCTGCAGAACCCTCCAAAACCTTTTCTCAAACCCATTCCTCCGCAACTCTCCACTTCACCCAGCTCAAACAGCTGATCATAACTCCAGCACCTTCCAAAGTACCTCCGAATTTTTGAGAACCCGACTCTCCAACCTTCCAAAATATACCCACCTCTGGAACCCTATGAAGCCCGGCTCAAACCTTCACTGAAACACCAAAGGGCAGAGACCCCTAAAACTACCACTGTTGAGGAAATATCAGATCCGCATGGTTTCACGTCGAGACTCTGCTGGGCAATTCCTCCAAACCATTGTTCTGCAAGTAGAGGTAACGGAGGCTTCTGAGATTCCGAAAAAGACCTTCGGGAAGTGATCTCAATTTGTTGCCCTGCAAGTGAAGTCTGTGCAGATATTCCAAGCCATCAAACACTCCAGCAGGAAGCTCAGTCAAATTCATGTTTTCCAAATCCAAATAGGCTTCGGGACCTGTATGTAGATATAATGTTGCATTGCCAATGTCTAGCCTGAGTTTCCTTTCACCCCCGTTGTCTCCACATTGACCCTTGTAGTGCGCCGAGCCGACTCCCTGGAGAAATGCCACAGGAAGCGTGGTGAGCTCGTTGTTTTGGAGGTCCAGGTGCTCAAGGCATTCGAGGCTGCGAAAGATTCCTGGTTTTCAGATTCTTTGCGGCGATGTGAGTAGTTGCTTCAAGATTCTAAATACAACGCGCGTGTAAGTTAGGTCTATGCATACACACAAAATCCTATGTGGCAAAGGACAGTCCTGACACAGAGGGTAGGTGAGCAGTCTGTAATCTTGGCTAGGAATTAACGATGAATTTTGAGGTGCCCAGCTAGTTCGTTCATGGTATGAATACACCCCATTTGTAAGTTAGATTGAACTTAAGACCAATTGGTCTGTGGTCAGTATCAAGAGGACAAGAATCTCTACAGAAATTGGATATGATATAATTCATGTCCTGCATGACAGTTACCAGGAAAAACAACAGAGCGGCCAAGAACGGCAGAAGAAGATGGGAGGACTTTAAAACTTTTGCTGCATCAAACCAGCCCACCTTCAGGCAGTTCTTTCAAGCCATTGTTTGATAGATGAAGTTTTCGGAGTTTACTTAAGCCCCGCAATGCATCTGGTGATATGTCGCTGATGGCGCAGCCAATGCGACCCCCGATGATTCTTGATTCCAGATGGATCTTCAAATAGCATCAGCAACCTATATACGAAATAAACTATCGGAAGGTTTCAACAGATTAGAGGTGAGGTGAAATTGTTATTCTGTTGATGTCTTCCTTTCACCCACCATCTTTACCCCTAGGCTTCCAAACATCTGGTGAGGAGGTATTTGGGCCCCAAAACACACACCTAAAACACATTCTCAGGAGGTATTCGGAAGACTAGGGTACATAGGGTACAGTTGAAATCGACAACTTGTCCATCATCGATGCGGCCGGAGCTTGCGCGAAAAACGCAAACCCTACGTAGTACACTTTTTGTCGACTCCAGTGTTGAGAATGTATTTATGGTGCTTCACTTAACTTAAAGACTTCTCCAACATATACTTCTACATTACAGCCTCCCAGGCAAAAAAAAACGTTTTTTTTACTATCTCAGTTTCAGTGTTTACTGTTTAGAACCCAGCCAACAAACACATGTTGTACTACGCAAGCATCATGAAGAGAACACATCCCAACATCAAGAAGACATTTCATGTTTTGAAGAACTAGCATATTAAAAAACAAAAACAAACACACACACACACACAACCTCCAAAATTAGGATCCAGTAACACTTGCTAACATCAATCATCGAATCATCCATATTCATCCTGGATTTTCAAAGCAAATATCCAACAAAAATTCTGGAAGGTTCCATATTGCAGCTGCAGAGCAGCTCTCCAAACGATACGTCTTCAAGCCATTGAACTCAATAGAAGAACATCTACACGGCGAACATGGGTCGGGATGTACCTGTTTAAGAAGCTCCCAAAGTGTCAGGAAAAGGCCCAGTGCATATGCCACAGCGAACATCATGCGCATGAAACGCTGCCCTACAGATCTCTTGCGCGGCCGAAATTGCAAAAGCTCAGGCCAGTTGATTTGTTCCAAAGATCGGCAGACACAACAAACGTGCGCAACACTGAAGTAGACGGACATGTAGCTCCAAAAATCATGGGATGCCAACTTGCCGAGCAACAGGAGTGGATTCCGATCAAAATGGAAACCCGTTGCTTCTTGGGTTTGTGCCAACAAAACCAACCAAACCACCACATAACTCAAATCAAGCGCAGCATCCATGCATGCAGCCCCAACACGTGAAACCGCAGAATGCGGAAAGGCCACGATAAGGGCAGGGTAAATGATGTTGAAACTTAACAAACCAATAAAGCACTTGAAGCTGTGAAGAGCCCAAAGGTCAGTCTCAACTCCATCGACTAGAACATTCAGCATGGAAAACTTGCCCTTGGCTTGCAAGAGAACTGTGAGAAGCTGCAGAATGGCAACCTTGAGATGGTACAAACGCCCCTGCACACCAAAGTGCTTGCGATACAAAACTTGCGTTGGTTTGAGCCTTCGTCTTTGCATCTTGCAGGGAATGAAGAGGCAAGACTTGGAATCATAGATAAATACGATGATCAACACAAAGAAAGGGACAGCCCAAACCAAATTGAAGAGTTGAACGATGGCATTATCGGAGGTACTGAGAGTGAAGGAAATACCAATTGTTGCAGACAAAAGTAGCGCTGCACATCGCAGGAGCCAAATGACCATTCTGCACCAATGTGGGGTTGCAATTGCTTCAAATGTCGATGCCCAGTGCTGTGGTTTGGCTTCATCCAGAAGCCCCAATGAATTTGCAAAATGATGCATGCTGTCAAGCTCTTGCTCAAGCTGGTCAAGTGTTTCATCTGCCAGCAAGACTGTTGCAAAGTAGCCTTCAAGGCTAAGCACCACACGGCAGCACTTTTTGTTGGCGGAGACTCGAGCAAAATCATCCTGCAAAGACTTGATATGGATATCTTGAGTCTCTGCAAGTCCTTTCAGCAGGTGCCAAGCTTCTTGAATTTGCCGTAGCCCTTCGCAAAGCACTTTGCAATACAGCACATCAACTGAAACATCTGAGATGTCACAGTCTGTTAAACATCTCAATTTGGCTTCCACCTGTCTGTTGGCAATCTGACTCAGTGGAAAGCACACTGCACTCTGAAAGAGATGTCTTAACCGCTTGGCCTCTCCAAAGTTCCACCGCAAATCTGTGACACTCTGCTGAAGATCACTCCCTGCGACATCCTCATCAAAGAGAAGGCCCTGGTGATCTCCTTCACCTGTTGCCTGCAGATTTCCCAAGTACATCGCTTCAGTCTTGAGCAACAGTTCCAGCATAGCACGTTGCATCTTATCGAAGCGCTTTCCCATCTGAATCCAGCTACCAAGCATGCCAACAAAGAGCGGAATGGAGAAACATGTGGAAAACCAGCCGATGTCTTTCTGAAGAAGCAGTGTGGCGGTCGGGAGCAAAGACATCAAAATCAACATCAACAACCATCGATCTTGGATTTCCACTGAAGCCTGTGCCAGCAAGAGCATCAACAGCTGCAACCAACTCCAACCAGTCTTCAAAACTGGCACAACCTTTTTGGTAAAACGACTCCATCGATGCTCTTGGCAAAAGCCATGAGCATTCGAGTGAAATCGGAAGCAGCCATTTTGACTACAGGGAAATGGCATGTCTGAGGAATCATTGGTGACAACACATGCAGTTTCGGATTCTGCCACGGATCTCTGGGATGCTTTGAATCTGGAGCTACAAGCAAAGCAACGACTGCAACGAAAGCACTGCGAACACTGCGCGCACTGCGAGCTCGAGTTGTTCAGATTGGTGCCTTCGATGTCAATCCATGTCTCAACTTTCCCATCTTTGGTTCGAATCCAGTCAATAAAGACGTCCAGGTGAGTGATGGTTTCTTCTGTGAGAGGACAACCATGCACTTGCAATACCAACTCTTTTAGTCCAGCTGCTGAAACGACGTCAGCGCTTTTGCTGAGCCTCAAGACCTTGGCTGGTCGAGATTGATCGAGATTGAACCACCAAACTTTCCACCCCACGAATTCACAAGAAAACTGACACATTTACACAAAAACTCACGAATTCCAAACAAAGACAACTAATTCTCCTTCTTTGTCAAAATCTTTGGTCAAGATCATGCCTTATCTTAGGTCAAAATCATGTCTTATCTTAAACCATACCGGTTAGCTTTTTTTCATAAGACTTGACTACCAACTACCTTTGCAGCTTTGGCACATGCAACTCTGGCAAGTTAGAGAACCACAAATGCAGCGACTGCATCTTCGGAGTAATCACATTCCTCGTTACCCACAGTCGTTTGCACTCGATTGGTACTTGGAGGATCATCCCAGGACTGGTGAGTGATTAATAACCATGGTTGGTAAGTCCCCTAAGGATTGGGTTGTTCACTTCCTTACATTGGCCATTCATGGCTTGCACACGGCTATTAACCACTTACAGGGCCTGGCATGATCCTGCAAGTAGTGGTCGGATGGGCATAGGAATTCACAATTCCAGTTTCACCCCCAAGGGATTAAGGATCCTTCCATTTCCAAGCATCACACAGAAGAATGGGGGTTAGGCAAAAGCTGTTTCGGGGTTAGGAGGCTGACTCTGGAATGCAAGTCACCGGTTCAATCATAAGGGGGTCATCATGTGGCACTAACCCAAACAATCCGCATTTGCATTGTTTGAGTTTGATCCAAACTGGCTGAATGCCGATCTAGATATCCACGATGTCACCATCTTCGCTTCTTTGGCTTTCCAAGTTTTTTTCAAAATGGGTGTCACAATCGTGCTGGCCATGTGCCTTTGAAAAAAATCGCACTTCACACTTGCATAAATTTTCTAAAACACTAAAAACTCAAAACCCAGGCACAACGGTTCACAGCAAACATCACCAAAACATCAACAAACATCAACCAACAATAACATCAGCCAGATCCAGCCATTGAATCAATCGGTCCAATCAATCAATGAGTCAGTTTTTGTCCAAGGTTCAGGAGATCTTGAGGATTGCTGAAAGCAGGCGCATTTGCCAAGCGCAATGATAGCTCCGACAGCTGGGGCGACGTCTCTGGGAAGTTCAATGACTCAATGGACGTGAAGGCCAAATCCAAACCTGTCCATAAACGCTCAGATTTAAGAAACACTGCTTGCAAAGACTAGTCTAGTCAGTTTCGATTTATCTGTGCATTACATAACCGTACTTTCTTAAGACATGGTGATTTAGAGATACAGTTTAAATCACCAGCTAACATAGCAATTCTGTCAAAACCATAGCCATCCAACTCCAATTCGAAGATACAGTGAGACTTGTGACTCGTGTTGTTTTTCGCATTTGAAGCTTAAAAGGCTCCAAACATTAAGCAATTGAACGTTATAGAAACGATTGTCACCCTTTGGAGGCTCATCAAACTACCTCGCCAAGGCTCTGGCATTTCTCCCCCAACTTCTTGCAGTTGAGGAACGCAGGACTTGTAATTGCGGCGGCAAGTGTTGCAGCAGCAAATCCAATTGAGTATCGCCTTGGGTTTTTCTTGCATATCAATGACAACCATGAAGTGTATAAACTATAAACCTTCACAAAAAGGTGAATTGAAAACATGAACAGTTGGAGTGGATGAGGGCCAATTTACATGGTAAGTTTCATTTCGCCCTAATCTTTTAGAGCTCCAAAAAAAATCGATTCTGGAAAAAAGACAGGTCTTCGAAGATTTGACACGCTGTGCCTACAACAAAACGACACGGTGCTCCGGGAAGACATTTGATCCGTCGACCCGACGGATCCTCAACTCTGTTGGGGGTTTTTTCAAAGTCCTGAACGGCCAGGAGCTCCCTTTGGAAACTGGAAACTTTAGAAACACCCCAAAAGAAAGTGCCACGTTCCCCGTGAATGAAAATTTTTGTGCCTTTTTGGCATGTTCAATAAAAAGTTTCACAATGCCTGGCAAATGATTTTTAAAAAGGCTTCAAAAATTGTTTTTTTTTGCCATGTCAAATACATGGGTGGCGAAAATCAAAGCCTCTTTGCTCACGTCCGACCAATCTTGATTTTCTCCAACATGCCTCCAGTTCACCCATCCCTCATTCCAACCGCTTTCATGCAGTTTCATCCATCTCCCTAGCCAGGTACCAACATCATCCAACATCAATGTCCGACATGTCACTAAAATTCACGCAGCCAGTGAAGGACAGTTGCACCACTCGTCGTTGCTCGTCAGCTGCCAGAGCGGCATAAAGCCTACCGTGAACGTCTGTTGAAAATCGGAGCGATTTGGCTAAAAGCATCGTACTTCATGACCATGGGACATTTGTCACTGTATCATCTTCAAGAGTATCAGTATCTCACGAATGAACAAGGCGCAACCAATGCAGCAGCTACTGCTTAAGAAAATATTGCACCACCTGAGATATAGCTGGCACCCTGTACTTTTCCACTAAGTTCACCGGGCCACACGTACCAATTGGGGTTGCGGGTGTTTATCGCATTTGTTTGCATGGTGTTGTACATTTTCCAGGTGATGCAGGTTTTCTTCCATCAATCCGATTTCATTGGAGAGCTATCAATCCTATCAGGGCGGCAGGCATGCAGTCATTTCACCCGTCAGCTATAGCAACCATTGAGATACCGCATTTCAATGCATTTCAACGCGCTAAATCGGAAGCATGCCACGCGTGGAAGTAATAGAAGCACACGAGACTTTCGACTTTGAAAAGGGGTTTCTCTGGCCTCGAAGTGTCCAGTGCGTTGACCACGGAGGAAAACCAACCGGCCAAACCAAAGTGTGCTGCCAATGCCCTGTTCACAGCATCATAGCCTAGGTTTGGCTATTTCTGCCAGGTGTATGAGGAAGGCTGTTCAAAAGGATTCCATGAACAAAGTCGCCAATATCTTCCTTTTAGGACAAAGTGTGGAACTTCAAACTCAGCGAAAAGTCACTGGAAAACAAAAATACAGTACCTTGCTGGGAAGGTGTACAGTGTACAGCTATATTTAGGATTTGTAGGCCGCAAAACAACAATACTCTGATCACTCCTCAAATGTCCTTGCCGACTTGATTTTTCCACGCACAATCCAAAGGGTAACTTGGCTTCCAGTGGATTTTGGTGAGTCACTCTGTGTCGTCTGGCAACCTACATTGCCCACGTTTTCATCTCCGAGTCACGCTCATGACTAACAGCTGCATCCATTTGGAGCTGTTTCGTGGCCGCTCGTGGGAGGGCGATGCTATTCAAGATCTGCAGTTTATCGGACTTTTTGCTGGCGTTGGCGGTCACAATATCCACATCCAAACCTTTCCTGGATTGAAATGAGTTGAAAAAACTCAAGAAAAGCATTGTGGAAACGGTGGAAACACTGTGCACAAAACCCACAACAAATGAATACACAAAGACTCCTAACAACGAATCTGTATTTTTTTTCATGAATTCTCCCCAGCAAATTTTCATCCAACAGACCCGGAATTATTGATCTGTTTTGTTCACTTCGGAAATACTGAAACTAAGCTGAGTAGCACTAAGATTTGTTTGGGAAATTTTGCTTCCCGCTGCGACTTGGCAAAGAAACCCAAGAATGGAATCAGCTGCTGTTCCCTTTCAGATAGGCCATCTGTGATGACATGGGCTGTTGCACCATCATCATCAGTGGCAGCTAGGTCTAATAACAAGGTGTTGCCAGCGTTTCCTTAGGATCTCCGATGGAGGGAGGCAGGCAACATCGAACATGGGAGTGATAATCACTCCAAACTCCTTCATAGCATTCTGCTGTGTGTTTTCCTACACTTTTCATGAGTCAAGATATCTCACCTCTCCTCAAATTCACCAGTGGCGACTGGTGAAAAATGAGTGCATACTTCAGGGTTACAGATTTGACGAATCAACGACGTGGAAATCAATTTATATAGATCTTGGATCTCTACCATCTTTGGCCTATTACTATTTTCTGCAGAAATTCCGCGAATGTAAAGGGGGGACAAATCTGCAAAAATCGTACCACTTCCCTTTGGAACCCCAACTTGTACCAAGGCACGCTCTTCCACTGCAATGGATTCTTCAAAGCAACACCAAATCCTCCAATTTGTTGCGCCGAAAAAGCCAGAGATGAAAGTGAAGACAAAAATGTCAACGACAAAAATAACCAAACAATAACAGAAGAACATGACAAAAGTTTTGTGCCAAAGTGAAGAAGTCTGGCAAGCTGAAAAAATGCACAGTTGCATGGGGTTTTCACAGTCAAAGTTGAATTCAAATGTAGGAAACGATTGGTGCAAATCGGATCTTTGGCAATTTGCGATTGAAACTTGGAACGGTGTTGCAGCCAAGACTCCGAGTGAACGGTGTAGCATCACTATCCAGAATCAGCAAGACACCCACGCACAACTTGATGGCACGATAGAAAGACGTCTTCCGGGGATTTTCTTTGATTTCCGCATTGAGTTGATGCTGATTATTTGCATATGCACCTTGGTCCAATTTTTTCAACAGAATTTTGGGAAGCGGCTGACATTGTGGGTCAAGTGGTGATGAAGAGGTGAGGCAACGTATTTTTGATGTGTTTCACATATTACCCTCTCAACCCTAGGGGTGAACCTGAAAAAAACATGTTCAATTACCTGGTTGAACATACACTCAATACGTCAAAAATACGCCGCCACCAAACCACCAGCACCAATGTGAAGCAAAACTTCTCTAGGAGGGAAGACCATGTCGAGGCACAGACCCAATAAGCACGTTGGAGAGACAACTGGCGTAGCAAAGCATGCTGTTTCAAGCACAGCATGAAGCGAACGATGGGCTCCAGCCAAGCATGAGAGACGAACCATTTTGGTCGTTGATCATCCATTGAAATCGCTACCAACTCCACGTAGCTACAGCCTTTTCTTCCATGATCTCGGGTAGCTGGTCCAATGACCCAGAAATTGGCCTGGTACAAATTGAATGTGTCAAAATCCAAGAAATTTCCATAGTTGGGAGATTCTTCATGTGCCTCACACCAATGCGAAGCTCTATCTTTCACAAAGTCCACCAATACAGCCAGCCTCTCAAAATGTCAGGATTTCGCTCAACTCGGCTTTTTGTTTTCCCAGGAAGCTCCTTTTTGTGATCGTTTTCAAAAGCAAAGTTTGACCAAAAAGTTCAAAAACTTACACCCTTGAAGTTTAACATGGAACCTGAAAATAATTCCCTGGAAAATTACATTCCTTTATTTATGGAAACCATTCTTTTCAGGTTCCATGTTAAACTTCAGGGGGTAAAGGTACGAGCAACTGGTCGATAGTGATGCCACGAAGCTCCGTTTTTTGAATTCGAATTGGAGGTGTAGTACTTAAAGCGGAAAAATTTGCAAGAACCTGACGGCTGAAAAAGTGAAAAGGCGTAGTAGGTACACCAAATAACAAAATTCCAAGAAGTAATTAACATGTCCATGTTTTTTTTGACACTGGGTGTTTATGTTGCTACCGCAGCCGGATTTTTTCGATGTCTTTTTCGGGGCACATCGATTCCGACATGGAAACGAAGAATTTCCGGCGTTTCTCCACCGGAAGAAATGGAGAAACCAACCAATTCAAAGGAAACCTTGAAAAGAAACCGAAGCTTTTCAACAATTAAAGTTACTTGACCCATTTTGGGACGCCACCCGAAACCCCCGGTCACTACTTTCCAATTTTCACCACTCCAAAAAACCCACAAAAAGTAGACAAGAAACCAATTCACCATTGAATTCGCTCAGCTTCTGCTGTGGAACCAACTTGTGAGGTCCATAGGAAAGCAAAGCATTGCCATGCCACGCATCGTCTTCAACCTCTTGTTGTGAGAAATTGTTTGAAGAGACAGGAAGTAATTGAGAGTCGCGCATCACATGCGTTCTTCGTTAAAAACAATGGCTCTAACAAAATGAACGTCTCTGAATGGGCCGGGCGGACTGATTTTTCTGATTTTTCTGGTTTTTTGTTTGGGAAGGAAAGATGGATCGTTTGGGAAATCTTTTCGGAGCAGCTGCAAGACATCATCAAACCAACGAAACCATCAGGGTGAACTGTTGGCACCTCTGAACAAAAAATGGACGAAAAGAACCTCTCTGATCACAGGTTGAACTCACCGCAATTCAATTTTTTTAGTTGGAGTTTTTTTCAACTCACTAAATTGGAAAAAAACATATGCAAAAGCAGAGCTCGTCAAATTAGATCCATGTCCTCAAGGATCAGGGTATTTCAATTAAAAAATGGTTCCAACCACCAAGAGTTACATCCCAATTTGTGCTCAACAGCCAAGCCACGTGCTTTTCAAAATGTTGATGGCTTCCTCTGCAGTCTCACAATCACATGTCACAAAGCCTCTCTTGGGCACAAAGACACGAGCCATCCGCGCAAATTTAGCGTCACGTCTCTTTTTGGGACCGTGGCGGTCAGAAATTGACACTGATACAAACAGCTTTTGGGGAAGAATGGATGGATGCAATGTAAGCAACATTAAACTAAGTAAGTAAAGTGAGATGCATTAATGGTCCTTTCATGTGTCATCCAATATTCTCATGGAATGCTTGAAGTTCGGGCATTGGTTACAATATTGTCGTTGTTTGATGCTCCCTCTCTTTTAAATATCTCAATGCGTGCAGAGGTGTCCACCTTGAGAAAGGTAGTCATCAGAAACAAACATTGATGGGACGTCCCGGAGAATGAGCACTGCACAAATACAGGAATTGTGAATTTGTCACAATCCTTCGGGTACTGTTTTATTCTGACCCAATCCTGCAATCAAATCAACACATCAAGTGATCCAAAACAACAATGAATCTCAACTTTCCACGTCTATCAGGTGCTGTTCCAGCCTTCGCTTCAGCAGGTGCGTCTTGTCACAAATTCACCCTCACCTTGAACAAAAAAAAAAAGAAACGATTAGATGCGCAAGTCTTATATAATTGGATTTGATGTTTGTCCACTTGTTGGTAGGTAAACACATCCAAAAATCTGAATGAAACCACCATCTGATGTCATGAGTGTTTTGTTAGAGGGCTAAATTCTAGGCGGCCAGGCACTGATTTTGCTGGGTCCCAGCCACAAATTTCTTCAGATCAAAAGGATCCAAAATCCCATGAGTTTTTGCAACACATCAAGTGGTCCAAAACAACAAAATCGAAAAAGCATTCCTGGATTTTAGGGGTTTCAAGTTGATGGAAATTAATATCGCAACGACTGTTTTCCAGGAAAATCGTTGATTTCAATTTGTTTCCTACTCCGCCATTTCGGACCATGAAATCAAAGTCTAAACTTGATATATACATATAATTTTGTTTCCTCTAAAATATATGTAATCCCCAAAAATTGAAAATCAGGTGATCGCCTGGCTGAGTCAGACGTTTTTGAACAACTGAACCACCCATCTGGAGATCCATTCAACAACCCATCTCGAGATCCAGATCGAGATTTCCTCGCCTCCGCTCCGGAGTCCGCGAGCGTCCCAACCTTCATGACATCACCGTGGTCTGGCGGAGCCAACAGCGGAAACCGATCTCCGTACCGGCCCATACCTGGAAGCCCTGCCCTGCCCTGGAACACCTGAAATCCCAATCCGTCCGTCTTTTTCCAATGGATGGGTTTCTTGAAGTTTGGTGAATTTCTTCATGCAAATTTCCTATATGTAAAGATTGGTTTGGTTCATCATCCAATCTATTGATAGCCAACCATTCTTACATGGTTTTCTTTGCGGGGTTCCAGGTGGTTCCGACTTGTTTTTGAAATCCAGTCATGCACCAACCACCTAAAACCCGTAAACAGATCAGATGATGAAGACTTTTCACCATTCCAAATTGGTTGGAAAAAATGAGTCAAAAATCCACAACCATTCATCACCGGGATGAAGACAGTCCAAAGGTCCCAGCAATTTGTTTGAAAAAAAGACGCCTTGAGCCTTTCATGGGGAATTTCTGGAGTCCCATCGTGAGATGTGAAAATGAGGGCGATTTTCGTTGCTGCGACAAAAATTTGCCAGCGGTTTAAAAAAACGGGTATGACTGTCAGAGTGTCATACATTCATGGGTTGAAACGACTCGCATCACAAAGAATAATGCCCAAAAAAACATCTCACTGACAGCGTTAGTATTTTCAGCCGACCTTCACATATGAAATCTATCTCAACCGACATCCTGAAAACTCCAAGCATATCTGCAACTTAACTTGGGCCTGCCAAAAACGTCTCGTTCAAGAAATCTGTATTTTCCTGCCAGGTCTCGGCCAGCCGAAATCCCAGCAGAGATTGAAATGCAGAAAACGGAGGTTGGGGGGTGTTTTTCTTTTGGAGGTACAGTACAGTATATTGAAGAGTCTAATATCTACTTGTGTTTTGTCGCATGTAGGCTCAAGAGAGGTTGGTTACTTGACCGAATCTGCGAGTCATAAAAAGACGCATTAGCTATCCCTGCAGTAGCAGAACACTAGTGCCACTCTTCAGTGGTAGCGGAGCTGTTAAGATCATGGATCTTTATGAAGATGAGCCCAATGATG